>CAUYQU010066229.1:0-36533 GCA_963574635.1 Cheracebus regulus | reverse complement strand
TATCTATAGAGAGTCTTCTGTTTCTCACCCTTCTTTTATATTTAACAGATTTTGTTTCACATAATTAGTGTGAGTGTGTGTGTGTGTGTGTGTGTGTGTGTGTGTGTGTGTGTGTGTGTGTGTGTGTGTGTGTGTGTGTGTGTGTATGCAAGGAAAGGCACTTCTTCACATAGTAGCCACTACTGTGTATATTCTATATGACTAAATGTCACTGATATAGGGACTTAGGGCTGCATTTGAAGATCTGACATTTTGGTTTAGAAAAGAATGTATCACCTCAAACAATTTTTAGGTATCACTTCTTCATCATGAATTCCTGGTTTAATTTATGATAGAAGATTCAAGATTCTTTCTAGCACATAAACAAATCACTTGAATTAATGCATTTTAGCCAAGAAGCTCCCAGCATTTTAGACAATGAAATCTGGCTGAATTTATCTCTCTAACTCCCACTCTGAGCCAACCATTCTCTACAGAAAGAGCATTTATGAACTGGTTCCTATAAATGGGTTGTCATTTCAAAATGAATAAATACTGGGACATTCTCATTTCTCCTTTAGTATTCTAGACAACAAGTTCATGGCCTGCTGCTTACAGTATTTCAAACCTTTTATGAGTGCTCATGCAACCAGAGTAAGGAATAAATCTTGGACCAGGCCACATCTAGCAACATAATGAAGAAAATGGTGGTATGACTTATGTAGCTGGCAAGGAGATCACAGAGTCCATCTTTACTTTGCCTCTGACTCTCTAGGCTCAGCTCTACAAAAAGCCAAGCTCCAGGGCACAGGTGTTACCACCTCAGTTCTCAGACTCAGGAGTGGCTCATGCAGCAGAGTCACTGGGCAGACAGGCATGAGTTTTTTTTGCTAGACTTAAGAATTTTCTCAGGAGCTTTAGAAACCAAGGTAATTAATATCCACTAGCCATTCTTTCCAAGACTGTCATATCTCCTGGCCTTGGATCATTTTAGGACCTAACTCAGAACTCACTTTTTTATGGACTTTAGTTTTAAAAATTCCCAAATTTAAGCTCAAGTCCTAAGAGTGGGCCAGTGTCATTATACACCACCTTAGAACCAACACCTTCTTGTCTAGTATGGGCAGCAGGTGGGGAGGGAGGCAGGGGCAGAAATCACATTTGGATGCCTTCAGAATAACACATTTCATACACATGCCTTGAATTGTCACATATTTTGCTTTATTAATTCATTGCTGTGTCAAGCAATAGCAGATGACTGCTTATCAAACAGATGACATGTGTTTTTAATACATGATTAAAGTAGGATTTATAACGGCTGTTAGAATCCAGGGAGTCTGTGCTTTTTATTATTTAAAGCTGTACTTTGGATACTCTCTGGTTTTATAGTGAGGCAGTAATTATACACATGAAACCTCACAAAAGTGTTAGATTAGATTTTTTTTTTTTTTTTTAAAGAGTCTTGTTATGTCGCCCAGGCTGGAGTGCAGTGATTCAATCTTGGCTCAATGCAACCTCCACCTCCTGGTTTCAAGAGATTCTGCTGCCTCAGCCTCTCAATTAGCTGGAACTACTGGTCTGCACCACCATGCCTTGCTAATTTTTGTATTTTTATTAGAGATGGGATTTCACAATGTTGGCCAGGCTGGTCTCGAACTCCTGACCTCAGTGATTAGCCAACCTCAGCCTCCCAAAATGCTGGGATTTCAGGCATAAGCCACCACACCCAGCCCAGACATAGTTTTTGTATGGCCAACACAATACCATTTTCAATTCACTAGAATGTCACTGTACTGCATAGCTCATACTGTCTGCCACTTACTAGCTGTGTGACCTTGGACAGGTTCGGTTTCATCACCTATAAAACGGAAATAGTAATGACCACACAGGATTGCTGTGAGGATTGAACAAAACAGTGTAAATAAAGCACCCAGAATGGTCTGAGTTCAAGAGGTGGTGGCTCTAATTCCTTTATCTAGAATAGATGAGGAAGCTGAATGATAGACAAGAACCAGTAGGAATACCAGAGTAATATGAAACAAATATGTGGGTTTTTTTGTTTTGTTTTGTTTTTCCTTAACAGCACTTAGCATACTACCTTGAAATCATCAACCTGCTTATTGCTATGCTGTGAACTCCTTTGAGTAGGGCATTTACTTTTGCACTCATGGGTATTATTACCCCAATTTTTACAGACAGGAAAACTGAATCTCAGGGAAGTTCAAGATCTGTCTAAGGCTAACAAAAGCTACTAAGAATCAGAGACAGTATTCTAAACTCAGGTCTGCCTGACACAAAAGACCATCTTTTCTGCAGTATTGCACACTGCTTCAGTAGAGAGGGTTTGCATGACCCACAATCGTTAGTGGAAAAGAGAGAAAACTGGGACCTGATCATTATAAACTAATCTTCGTGCAACCCAAGCCTATACCTAACTTTCTACCACAATAAGGATGCAGATACTTGTCATATTTTTGTTTTTTTATTTAAGCTATGAGCTATCATACCTGAGTTTTTATGGAGAAATTCGCTGACATTAAATGGTCTATTATGACTCAATTTGTCAATGGTAAAATAAAAATTAAAACCCAAATACTTAGCTTTAATAATCCAAAGATGACCAAATTATCTTCATTTTCTTCTAAGACAAATTATTCAGACATATAATTTCCCCACAAATTACTTGCCCGTCTAACTCTCCTTGGATTATGTCTACCCCATCAACTTCACTACTTTCTTCCATAAATCTTGCCTGAACAAAGATTCAGCTTTTACAGTTAATTTTGATAAACAAAGAAAATGCAATTCAATTCCACAAAATGTGAATGTTTAATTTTGAACTGATTTTGTAGCATTATACTCAGTAGGACTCTTCCAATTTTGTAGTAAATGAGTTATTGACATTTACAAACATCTAGAATAAAAGAAACCATTCCTTCCATCATTGTTTGTCAATTTCATTATTGAATCTGCTTTGGGACATTTCAATCACGAAAGTAATCATGTAAAACTATATTGAATTCTATTAGCAATAATACCTTAAGGGAGGTTCATTACAATAACTGAAATTTTCTCTGACTGTCTCATCAACCATGTATTTTGCCTTAAGGTATTTTAAAAATCACAAAGTCAAAGCTTTAGAAGTGTACTCCTAAGGCCTTAACTGAACCACAGAATATTTTGAAACAGATAATTTTTATGAAATATAATATTTATAGGCAAGTCAGTCAGAATTTTTCCATGTAAACATTGTATAAATTTCTAGATCAGTTGAACATCAATGCCTTATAAGAAAATCAGAAAGGAATATACACATACACACACACACACACACACACACGCATATAAATACATACACATATATATACAGATACATAGATACAAATATATATATACATTTATATATTTAACAGATGTAGACATCTACATATGTATCTATTTATGGGCACTACCAAGAAAAAGTATACATATAAACAGTAGATCCAAAAGGACTCCTCAATCCTAAGACATCCCTCCCCTCCTATCCTGCCGGGCAAAATACAATAGGCAAAAGTCAGAAACCACCATCTTTATCTCAGTGACTCCTTATGGAGCCTTCTGGTAGAATAACCAGGAACTTATAGCCAATGGCAAGAACCAAGATCATAGAGAGCTTCCGTACTATTCCAGGGACTTCAAAATTTCAGAAAATATATGCCAAATTTGTCCTTTATATAATTCATAGATTTTGGATTTCTATATTTGAGATTGCCATATGACATCCAGAGATGCTTTCAGAGAAATTGTAATTTAGCTTAGAGACAGCCTACAAATATGAAATATATGCAATGCCAGGTTCACAGCCTGTAAAAGAACAGAAGGGCAGCTATGTGAAAAATTAGTTTATCTCAGTGGTCAAAAGTGATAACTCAAGCTCAGCCCAACAGATACTGCAGAGGTGGGAATGTATATCATTTATAATGTGTACTATTTATACATCCACTGCATAGAGATGTAGCTTAGAAAGGTTATGCATTTGTGTGCAGATCCGCTGAACAATTTGGGTATTGATTTTAGGCACAGCCTGCCTTCACGTTTCTCCACTGTATAACTACAGCCGTTAATGACTTCTCTTTTGCTTAAGACGAGCTTAACAAAACATTTGACATTTATCATGAAGGAAAGAGTAAATAACACATAATGGCTATTACGGGTACAATAAGAGTCAGATACTTACTTCTTTAACAATTAGGGATGTATTGCTCAAAATAAGTAAAAGCATTTGTGCATTACCTGAAAATCATCACATTTATGTAAACAGAGATCATAAAACTGAAATATGTATCACTGATGCCACTCCTGTCAGCATCTTCCCTCTAGGAGATGATTTCAAATGACATTTTTTCATTCCAATTATGAGAACATTAGCTAAAAATCTACTAGGTCAAAAAATTCTTTTTGATAGACCAAGTAGAAAGCTTTGCCACCCTTGTTAAATATCTACAGACTTAATTGAGAAAAGATGTTAAATTTAGTGGAGAAAGACCAGAAAGCCTCAAGCAACTTGCATAATTAGACCATCTTTTCCCATTGCCTTAATCTTTTTTCTTTTGACCCTAGAACTTCCTTTTTGCATTTCATACTTGTGCATAATTAAGATGAAATATAGTGCAAAGGCTGAACTCTCATTCTGTAAGCCCTCAGAAACATCTGAGGAATAGCTGTTCTATGACTAATGTCTATAAAAATTACAGATTGATATATAGCCATGAAAAGATTTTCTTCTCATTTACACTCTGAATTATGTAAACCTATTATAAATTTTATAAATATAAAGAGGGCATACATTTACCACATTAATTTTTTCTGCCATCAGCCAAGATAAGCTGATTGAAAATGTGAGAGAAGGCAATTTTTAACTTTTCTTCCTAAGGTTTATACCAACAGAGTGCATATATATATTATACAAAATTCACACAATGCCTAATGTTTCTGGGCTTATCTCAAGCTAGCCTTGCTGCAAACAGTTTGAACATAAGAATGGGAGTTCTTTTGTAGAGAGATAACATGGCAACTGGAAGCAGACAGGCTTTATATCATAAAATACGTGAAATTGGTTCCTCCATTTATTTTTGGCAAGTTACATAAATCCTCTAAGCTTCAATTTTTTATCTTTCAAATAGGAATACTATTATCTGTTTTTCAAACATGTGGGAATTAACTAACATAATGACCTTGGTCTATAGCACAGGCTGAATAAATACAGTCATATGTTGCTTAGTAATGAAGATACTTTCTGAGAAGTGTATCATTAGGTGATTTCTTCCTTGTGCAAACATCACAGAGTATACTTACACAATCCCAGCTGATATAGCCTACTACACACCTAGGCTATGCTGTATAGCCTATTGCTCCTAGGCTACAAATCTGTACAGTATGTGACTGTACTGAATACTGTAGGCAATTGTAACACAACAGTATTTGTGTATCTCATATCTAGGCTGGGTTCAGTGGTTCTGCCTGTAATCCCAACACTTTGGGAGGCCTAGATGGGAGGAATGTTTGAGCCTAGGAGTTCTAGACAAGGCTAAGTAACATAGGAGGACCCTGGGTTTATAAAGTTTTTAAAGTGTCTGTAGTCTCAGCTACTTGGAAAGCTGTGGTGGGAAGATCGCTTGAGCCTGGGAGGTTGAGGATGCACTGAGCTGTGACTCACTGCACTCCAGCCTCAGTGACAGAGTGAGACCCTGTCTCAAAACAAACCACAAAACAAAAATAAAAACTTTAAAAATGTCTAAATATAGAAAAGGTACAAATATAATATTATAATCTTATGGAGCCACTGTCGCACATGCAATTTGTTGCTGACAGATACCTTGTTATGCAGCATATGACTGTACGATCTTCTCCGTGCTGCTTTGGCCTGGTGTGATACCACGGACCCCTTGGGAATTTGATAAATGTTAGCTGATCAAATAAAATTTCCTAGACAAAACTCATGCAAATGAAGAGTTTAAAAGAATTTTCTTCTTCACATGTTTCTATTTTATTATCATCGGAGAAAGATAGAACCCAAACAATAGAGAATCAGAACACTGCTGTTCACATATAACGATTTGAATTAATTAGAGCTGAGTTCTGCAGGGCTAAAAATGGTTCCTTAAAAGCATAGTTAAATAATCCCCTAAATACACGAGAAACCCATTAAGTATAAGACTTATCTTTAAAATATAACATGGTAAATCCTCCCAGAAGCATAACTTAGTCCCCTAAACCAGACATATCAGGTGGGCAAATGCCAATTCTTTCATGGCATGAGGATATCATTTATTATATTACCACTTTAATAGGGCCCTGGTGGCCCTAGAACTAATGCTCCTTGTAGAGGTTTAAGTTAGAATGAGGGGAAAGATTTGCTCACCTGATCCTTTATGCATACTTACCACTAATTACACAAATCTGGCTTATATTTATTCCATTAAGTACCTCCAGTGATGTCATTCTGTCTGCAGCCCGACTCTGAGATGTACTTTCTGTCTAGGCATAGCAAGTTTCCTGTATGTTACAGTTCAGTTCAGAATTTTAATTAAATGAAATGGGAAACAACTGAAAAACAAGGCCTCTACAATCTTTAGTAACGAGTATGCACTGGTCTCCTTGCTTTACATGATAAATGGTGACAAAGGACAGGGTGGTATCATTATCCAGTTTGGCAACAACTATGAAAAAAAATAACTTTCCAATTTCTTTCTTTAAAATTTTATTTAAAAAAATGAAATATGGCAAAAGACGAGTACTCTTGGGTATTATAAATCACCTCCCAGCTAGGAAGAGAGGTCTGCTTGGAGAGCTGCCGAGAGCACACCGATTTGTTCTCTTTCTCTGAATCACTATTAGGGTGCAGCCACTTTTTATTGGACTTAGGTTTCTTCTGTGCAAGCATGAAATAAAATGCTTTTGTATCCTGGAGTTTAAAATACTTAAAACACAGCATTAGGTAGCGTCCATTTCTGGTCATAAGGTCCTCTTAGAAATCATATTTGAAGACATATCAGCATCAACAGTATTTTAAAGCGTTCCCTGATCTTTTCATTCTTGACATTTCAGCAGCATTACAGGAATCTTCCACTTGGCTTTGGAGACACCATGTGGTTCTGGCTTCCCACCTACCTCACTGACCACACCTTCTCAACCTCTGTTGGTTCTCCTTTCCCCTTCTCCTCTTCCTTTTTCAGACATATAAATAAGGATATGCCCTAGGATTCAGCCCGCTTCTTTTATGTATGCCCCTTCTTTCCTTGCTATCTCATCTATTTCCATGCCTTTAAATGCTAAAAGCTCTCATGTTTATATCTGCAGCCATGACCTCCCCACTGAATACCAGATTCAGGACATACAACCATCTATCTGGCATCTGCTTGAACATCTAAGAGGCATTTTAATCTTAACATGTCCTGAACAACTACTGATTCCCCAACACCCTCCCCCACATCATGGCATTCTCATCTCATCAGATACTCACACCAAAAACCTCCGGATCCTCTCTTACCTTAATTCTGCCCTGAGTGCATATGCAAGTTCTGTAGGCTCTTCCTTAGAACATACCTCAAATCCATTCCTTCTCACCACCTACACTGTTACCACCCTGGTTGATGCCACCATCATCTCTTGCCTGCACCATTAAAGACAACCCCTGAAACTTGCCGACCTACTATGCGTGCATGACTGCTGAAGTTATCTTTTAACACTAAAAAAAAAAAAAAAAAAAAAAAAACCACAGTACTTCCCAGCTTAAAGATCTTCAGAGGCTAACCATTACACTTAGAATAATATCCGGACACCTGACCATGGTCTACAAGGCCGTCTGTAATCTGGTCCCAACCCATCATTTTCTCACCTCATCTTGCATCTTTCTCCTCTTTATTCACCGCATTCCAGCTACACTGGCCTTCTTCCCACTCCGTCAATGTGTCAAGCTCATTCTCACCTTAGAACTTTGACTAAACCTTGCTACTCCTTCTCCCTGGAATATTATTTCCTTAGGCCTTGGCATGACCTGCCTCTTCTCAATTATTCCAATTTTACTTAAATGTTATCTCTTCATCCTTGATCATCCTTTTCCAAGCCGCTTCTCTTTCCCCAAGTTCCTCTCTCTCCATTAACTTATTTTCTCCTCAACACTTAGAACTATCTGAAATGTCTATGTATTTACCTGTTTAATGTCTGTCTCCCTTACTAGAGTATAAACTCCAAGAGAGAAGGAGCCTTGTATGTTGTCTACGTGTCTTGGCACATAGTTGATATTCAGTAAGTGTTTGGTGGCTGAATATTTTGAATGCATTCCTAACCTGCATACACATATAATGATGTACGGAAATCCTATACAATAAGTCAAACATGGCAAGTAAGATTCTTTATAGTATTTTAAAATAATAAAATCATGTTCCTGGTCATAGAGTTCAAGGACTGGGAAGGGTCTTAGAAGTTATAATGCAACCCCCTTTTTTCCAATGTTCTGATGCTCAGAGAAGCGGAGCCACTAGCAGTTCACAAAGCAAGAGAGAAGTGGAGTCAAGTCTGACCAGGTCTCTGTTGCAGCTTTGAGTAGAGGTGGCTGCTCCTTATTGTATATTACACCTGGGTGATGACTGTTAGAACTCGTTGATTATACACTACAAAGTAACTCCATTTCAGCACCAAAGTGTATATCCACTCTGCATAGCAAGTAAAAATAGGACTTTGAATAAATTTCATCTATCTTAAATGAATACACTACTGTTCCTAATAAATGGCAAAACCTTAACATTTTTAATTTGTTATTTTTTTGAGATGGAGTTTCACTCTTATCACCCAGGCTGGAGTGCAATGAATGGTGCAATCTTGGCTCAATTCAACCTCTGCCTCCTGGTTCAAGCAATTCTCTTGCCTCAGCCTCCTGAGTAGCTGGGATTATAGGTGCCTGCCATCATGCCCAGCTAATTTTTTAAAAAATAGAGACAGGGTTTCACCATGTTGGCCAGGCTGGTCTCAAACTCCTGATCTCAGGTGATCCACCTGCCTCAGCCTCCCAAAGTGCTGGGATTACAGGCATGAGCTACCACATCTGGCCTTAAATGGCAAACTTTTAATTAACCAGTATGCCTGCATTCAAACATAGAAGGCCTTTTTGGGGACAATTAAATGCTACATATCTCTTAAAAACATAATCAGGAAAGTTTTAACTGATGCTTACAGTTTCTCTTCATAAACATCCCTAAATATCACTTCAAGAGAATCTGTATAGCTCTGTCGTATTATCTGGGTGGCTTTAAATAAGCAGCATAATGATGTATATAATGCAGTCCCATTGAGTAGTTAGGACTTTCCTGAAAATCAACAGAGGTCTGGGCCACAATAAATTTTTGGGATTCTTGGTATTTTTTTTTTAAAGAAATACTGAAATGGTGTTACTAAAATCACAAAATATCTAAAATATTTGTATTTAACAAATTAACATGTTAACCCCAAAAAGAGTATTTTATAATTATAGGCTGTTTTAAAAATATTTATTCTTAGTGCACTAGAGCCTCTGTCATCTACTGCAGGAACAGATACTGTACAGTTGTAAGATGAATGCCTACTCTTCATACCTCTGTGAGTCTCTGTGACATGTGCATGCAAATAATTTTAACGGTCTCAGTTTGAGGCTCTTGAAGGGGAGACCTGGTCAAGTGGCCCTCAGTACTCATGACAGGCCTTATGTATCTGGGTTATTTTGTTTTTGTTTTCTACCTCTATCCAGTTGCAAGCCAGCAGTGTAGAGAGAGGATGGTAGGGATGGGGAGATCTTAGCATAAAAAAGCCAGCAAAAACTAAGTATACGAAAAGTGAGGGAGGGACAGAATCTTCTCATTCTCAGAACTTTAAAACCAGTCTAAGCAAAACCACCTGATAACTAATGGGACCTCCTTCATCTTCTCCGAGCACTCCCTCTCCATTCCTCGGGGAGAACTCAGTGGCTGTTTGAGATTCACAGTGACTGTGGCCTAACCGAGAACAGTGACTGTGGCCTAACCTTCTGTGACCACAGCCAAATCCTGACATGCATCTTCCAGATGTGAATGGAAACCAAATCAAAATACCTATCTACGGAATAAATCACAAGGGCCTCAGGTGTGCAGGTGCATGTTCTGAAAGGTCTATCTGTTCCTGAGAGGGAAGGTACAGGAGAAAGGAAACCAAGGTTGTTTCCCCAAGAGTTAGGGAGTAACTTGACAAGGAACAGGTGACGTGCATGTGTGTGTGTGTCTGCATGTGTGTAGCTGGGGGAGGTGAAAAGAGGTATAGCCATAGGTCCCTTTCAATTTCAGAAAATAACCTCTGTATTGGGGCCAAAAGGCAAATGTGCTTTAATTATCCAAAAAGACTGCAACTCAGGTCTGCCTGTTTACTCCACACAGTGAACCAGAAAATAAAAGATGCTTGTAAGTTACTACAATGGTGGTCTTATTAGTCTTCTTTAGTGACATTATCCATCTAATAAGCTTTAGTTCTTAATTGTTTTTACAAGAATGATGTTTAATCGAAGCTAATGATATCAGCGAACTTGAATCACATGAATTAATTTAGCAATATAAATGCTTCATCACATTCTCTCTTTATTGCTCTCAATGTTAATTAGAGAATGTAATCATTTTACAAAGAAAGTAGAAGTTCCAGGGATGACCTGAATATCCCACTTTACTACCCATAGTGGACAGATTCCAAGAGTCTGACAGGCCACAGAGAGAATGGCTTTGGTTAGAGGGGAGTTTTTAAGATATTCCAAATCTGGGACATTTACTTATTCTTGATTTTACCACATTATAGCCAAAAAACATTATAAAATGGGCTTGTGATATTGACAGAAATTCACAGAAAAAGAAGTACTAATGGCTCGTGAAAGAAAAGATGTTCACTCATAAGAAATGCAAATTAAAGCCACATGAAATTTTTTTTTCACTTCTCAG
This sequence comes from Cheracebus regulus, assembly GCA_963574635.1. NCBI lineage: Eukaryota > Metazoa > Chordata > Mammalia > Primates > Pitheciidae > Cheracebus > Cheracebus regulus. The sequence goes on along the minus strand of CAUYQU010066229.1, from coordinate 25,587 downwards.
ATTAGCAAAAAAGCTGTAAGTTGATTAACATACATGCTTTTGAGGCCATGGGGAAACTTATTCCATACATTTCAGGTGGGAATATGATCTGATATAACCTTTAAAGAGGGCAATTTGGCAGTATTTATCAACATTATATGCATATGCCATTTGACCCAGAATTCTACTATTGTGATTTATCTTACAGATATGTCTTCCCATATACTAATTATAAATATAATATTCATTATAGCAATTTCATAACACAATATTTGAAATAGCTCAAAACTTCATAAAGACTGGAAACAACTCAAATGTTTCTAAATAAAGGATTGGCTAAATCGAGTATTACGACAAAAAAAAAAAATCAGTAGGTAAGTGACGGGCACCTATTGTGCCAACGTGCAAAGATCTCCAAAATATATTTTCAGTGAAAGCAGCAAAGTGCAGAACAGTATGCATATAATGCTATATCTTGTTTTAAAACAGAAAATTGTAAATTTATAGTTGCTTCTATTTGCATAAAGAACATCTGGGAAAATTCTAAGAAACTAATAAAAGTGTTTTTCATTTTGTATATGAAGTAGAAACTAGCTGGCTGGGGGATATGGAAGACAGTTAATCTTTTCACCATGTATCTTCTTATATGTTTTGAGCTTCGAATCATAAGACTGTACTAGAAATTTCCTGCTTTGAATCTATGTATTCAAAAAAATAAGTAAAAATAAAGCATGATTGATTAGGATGTCATAATTTCTGAATTTTCCAAAAACATACTGCATATATATTACTGAATACATTTAAAATATACTTTGCAACTTTCTTTGCCAAGAAAGTCTAGTAAATATAAAAAAGATTAACATTGAAAGACATTTCATTAATACATGTGCATAATGAAATATTTATTTATCAATATGCCCTAATGCATGAGGTGAATAAACTTTCCTTCACTTCATACTTGTAAAACAATTAGGAATTAAAGCTTATTGGATGGAGACTGCTGAAAAAAAGGCAAACACCACCATCATCTATAGTAAAAGACAAAAAATGAGATTTTTGGTAGTTATCACATCATCTTGGTTGGATAAAGAATTTGTTTCTTTATCACAGGTTTTAAATACTGAGAAATTGAAACTCCTATTACTCTGTTTCTGTTAAAAAGGATGTTTAGGCAGATATGAACCAAAACATTGAAAATACTCAGATAAAAATACAAACATTTCCTTCAAGCCTTTTTGTTGTTGATACAGTTGTTTGAGGCCTTGTGTAACTAAAAACGAAAAAAAAGAACGCAAGGAATCAAGATCAAGGTTAAGACAAAGTAAGATAAACTAGAACATACACAATAAAGTCAAATTAAACCCTGTGAATAGCGAAATAGTTTAGGAGCCATTGGGCAAGCAGCACTAAATGTAAGAGTTCTATTTCTCTTTTAAAAAGGACTCCAAAACTTCTAAAAGGTAATTTTGGATGGGCACATTATTTCATAATTCATAATTTTAAAATGACACATGAGAACTAGGTACTAGATCATAGGGCCTAATGAGTATTCTGGACTAGAGAAAAATGGACACAGGAAAGAGAGCCATTATGGGTAAATTTCCTTGTCCTCCACAAATTAACCATACTTAGGGACTATTTTCTTTCTTCATAGTGGCATCTGTGACAAAAATAGCAGCCCACAAAATCTGCACTCAAGGTCTACTTCAAAACTTAGAGAGGAGTAAGCTTCCAGCGTTGCCATGTATCAGTGGTTTAAAAAAAAAAAAAAGAGCCATACACGAACATGGAAATAAAATCAATGAAGGTTACACAATGGCCAATTTATTAAACTTTTTAATTTTTATCTGCCTTGTGCAAGAAAACCAAAAGGAGGAAATAAAAAAACTTGAGGGCAATTATGAAGCAAAGACCTTCTAAAAGTGGATACAAAAAAACAGATGACTAGATATTGTCCATCTAATTTTATTCTCCAATGAAAGAGCAAACACCCAAAGGAAATTCTGCATGTGGTGAGATTTTAAAGTACTGTTTAGTATTATATTGTTTTTTTGTTAAAGGGGAAGTAAAAGTAATTGATCATTTGGGGTTGAACTTAATGCCTCTTACAAACCTCTATAATAACAACTTTTCTTCAGAAAACACTTCGTAGTTTCAGTGAGACTTTACATCCATTACTTCATTTGATGAGTTGCTATCATCCATATAATGCAGATAATATACAGAGACCAAAGCTCAGAGGCATGAGCTACCTGCTCAAGTTTGCAGAAGTAGAAAGTAGTGACACAGTGATTCAAACCCAGTTCATGACTTCATAAATTGTGTGCTCCACATATCCTGAAGAATATGAATATGTGCAAGTAATGGTACCCAGGCATTCTCAGATTAAAATGAGTAATTCAATTCCTCTCTAGAGTGACCAAGCCAGGGCCTAAATATATATATATATAATGTATATATATATATATTTTGAGATGGAGTCTCGCTGTGTTGCCCAGGCTGGAGTGCACTGGCACAATCTCAGCTCATTGCAACCTCCGCCTCCTGGGTTCAAGCGATTCTCCTGCCTCAGCCTCCTGAGTAGCTGGGATTACAGGCACCCACCACCATGCCAAGCTAATTTTTGTATTTGCAGTAGAGATGGGGTTTCACCATATTGGTCAGGCTGGTCTCAAACTCCTGACCTCACAATCCACCTGCCTCAGCCTCCCAAAGTGCTGGGATTACAGGTGTAAGACACTGCGCCCAGCCCGGGGCTAAATGTATTTTGATGATTTCTGCCAATGATCTGCTGAGGGAGCTCTCAAAATTAGGTTCAATGTTAGTTATGAAGACACATGGATGCATTGCCACCATCCAGGACCTTTGATTACCTGCACCCAAAAGGACAATATAATTTTGAGCCATGAATGGAGCAATGAATTGATTTTCCCTTGATTCAAATTCCTGAGTAGGCTTCTTTAGAACCATGGGAAAGCTTTCACTCTCACCTTCTGGACATTCTACCTCATTATCAGGCCGATGTTAACAATAAGAGATGTTCAAAGAACAATAAACACGGCTAAGAAGCTGTCAGATTGATTTTACACTCCCGGTAATAGCTCTCTGAGGATACTGTGCCTTCACATAGCTGCCAATCAGTGCTTTTTTCTTTTTCTTTTTGTCTTCTCATGACACTCTTCCCACATCCCCCAAAGCCTCTAATGGCCAGGTGGCAAAGTGGTGCACAAGCGGCTTCTTCCTCATGACAAATTAAGGGTTGTTTGTAGATGTTCTTTTGAAGTCTGGAAGCTGGAGCATGATTATTCATTTTTCCTTTCCAAACTTCTCTAATTCACTCAGGTTTAGACTCTTCTGAATCCCAGAGGCAAAGATAATGAATACATTTTCAGAAATTGCTGTATTTAGAAAAGTTTTAACATATTTTTGGAAAAGCATTTTACAAATTGCAAAGCAGAGTGATTTTGTTTAATTTTTTTTTCATATTATGGTAAAATAGACATAACACAAATTGTTCATTGTAACAATTTTTAAGTAAACAGTTCAGCAACATGAAGTACATTCACAGTGTTGTGCACCCATCACCCCTGTTATCTTCAGAACTTCTTTTTTATCATCCCAAACTGAAACTTTGTACAAATTAAACAATAGCTTCCCATTGTCCCCTTCCCCAGCTCCTGGTAACCAGTATTCTACTTTCTGTCTCTATGAATTTGCCTATTTTAGGCATCTCACATAAGGGCAGTGACATAATGTATGTTCTTTTGTGTCTGGCTTTTTCACTTAACATAATGTCTTCCAAGTGTATCCACATTGCAGGATGTATCAAATTGCATTACCTTTTACTGCTGAATAATATTTCCGTGTATGTATATTCCACATTTTGTTTATTCACTCAATCTGTTGATGGACATTTGGCTCGTGTCCACCTTTTGGCTATTGTGAATTCTGCTGCTATGAACAGTGAGGTACAAGAATCTGAGTTTCTGCTTTCAGTTCTTTGGGGTATATATGTAGGTGTAGAATTGTGGATCATATAGTAATTCTATGTATAAGTTTTTAAGGAACCTTCAAACTGTTTTCCACAGCAGCCACACTATTTTATATTCCCTCCAGTAATGCAAAAAGGTTACAATTTCTCCGCATTCTTGCTAATACTTGCTATTTTCTGTTTTTTAATAGCCATTCTAATGGTTATAAAGTGCTATCTTATTATGGTTTTGATTTGCATCTCCCTAATGTCTAATATTGCTGAGCATCTTTCCTTGTGCTTATGGCCCATTTGTGTATCTTCTTTTGAGAAAGGTCTTTTCCAGTCCTTTGCCCATCTTTGAGTTGGGTTGTTTGTTTCTGCTGTTGAGTTGTAAAATTCTTTATATATTTTGGACATTCTTTGTCAGATATATGATCTGCAAATATTTTCTCCCATTCCATGTGTTGCCTGTTGATTCCATCAGTAATGTTCTCTGATGTACAAATGGTTTTAATTTGGAGAAGTCCAGTTTACCAATTTTTTTTCTTTTGGTGCCTGTGCTTTTGGTGTCATATTCAAGAAATCACTGTACTGATTCCACTTTGATTAACCTATAATACAATTAATTCCTAAGCAGGGCCCTTGAGTTATGTTACAAGTCACTTTTGCCTCAAATAAATTCCAAACAAATACAATGTGATGGGGTAGGGAGAAGAAGTAGGGGTGGGTAATGGGCACAAAAATATAGTTAGAATGAGGAAGATCTAAGAAGATCTAGTATTTGATAACACAACAGGGTGATGACAGTCAACAATAATTTACTGTGCATCTAAAAACAAATATAATTGAATTGTTTGCAACATAAAAAGATAAATAACTGAGGCCATGGATACCCCATTCACCCTAATGTGATTATTACACATTGTATACCTGTATCAAAATATCTCATATATCCCATGAATGCATACTACGTACCCATTAAAATAAAAAAAATACAATATGAGAGGCTAAAGAGCAAGCATGCTGGGCAACTGAACACTTCTTCCAATTGCTCTTAAGGTCAAGACAATATGGCACAGGGTTTTTCTCTGTTACCTGGTCCCTGCCTACTTTTTAAGTTTCATTTCCCCTGTGCCATCTAACTTCAATGCTCTTGAATTCTTTGTGCTCTGAAATACTCTTCATTTTCCCTATACCTGCCTTACCCATACTTATCTTTCATGCCTCAACCCAGTCATCCCTTTTTTCAGGATATTTCCCATCATCTGCCCCCATTACCACCCAGCATCCATGCAGTAAAAGAGCTGACGTGCTAGCCTGATCTCCTGTGACACCCCATATGTGGTTTACTACAAGATTTACAATACAGAATTACTGTTTATTTAGCTGGCTCCCCTTCTAGATTATGAATTCCATGAGAACAGTGAGCAAGTTTTTAGTTTATTACTACATCCTCAGCATCTAGAATACTTCCTGACAAATATTAGATGCTCAGTAGATAACTGCTGAAAGAATGAATGAACCAGACTAACAGACTTGCCAAAACAGTTTTCTGTTTCTAGTAGAAATTACAAGAAATATTTTCAGGGAGAGGCATACAATTTAGAGATATAGCCTAAATCTCTCTGCTTTTCTTAATAATTTCTCTTCTATGAATTTATTTCACAAGCCTTTATTCAAAGTAATATCATAAGTACTTTATAAGCATTAATTCATTTAAACTTCACAATAGCTTGATGAAGTATTCTTATCTTCAGTATTCAGGGAATGAAACAGAAGCACAGAGATGTTAAGTAACTTGGTCATCATCACATAGCTGCTAACTGGGATTGTGCCTATTGAAAATTGGTCAGGCTGTACCATCTCTTGGTGTGATGAGTTCCAACTAAATGTGAAACAATATATACTTGAACATTTCAGTCTTACAAGGATGGTCAAGTTCAGGGAATTTATGATTTTTCTAAACTTGGCTCACATAACATTTAGATTTATGGTTTAATTTTCTTCCTGGGAGCCCCACATTTTCTAACTGGGGCTCACATAGCAGTTCCTTCCCTCTTTCAGCTTCTCAGAACCTGAGCCACTTCCTCATTTCTTCCGTAGGCTCAGCTGCTGGAAGCACTGTGCATTTCAAGTGCAAGTGGACCATATTTATTTTGAGGATTAAAAACATTTCCTATTTGGTTTTTGATGTCTCTCTGGTTTCGATTTGATTAATGTACTCAAACAACTACTTAAAATGACCATAGGTCATTTTAGCTGTTAGTAGCTCAGCATATCATTTTATAGGAATATTTGATTTTTTCCTTTTAAATTTATTCTTTCGGTTTCTTTCAATAAAACCAATTTTCAGCTACATTATTATTATTGCAGTGGAGCATTTTTTTTAAACACAGCTCCTTTATAATTAATTCATTCATTTGTTCATATATTTATTCAGTAATTTCAGGGTGCAAGGTACTGTGCTAGATGATGGGAATACAATTTTACCCTCTAGGAGTCAGCGTCTTTGACACCTAAACAGATTTCTACAGTAACGTGGAAGTTATGCATTCCTCTGATTTTGAATATTTAAAAAATCTTGTAAGAAAACACATTATTTCAATTGGTTCCTCTTTTTCCATATGCAAGTTTGCCCTCTCAAAGGTCTCGATTATGTTGCATAGAGATCAGCACCATTACTTTGGTTTGAATAATTAAACAAAATGTCTTATTTTGGAAAGTACAAAAATATGTAACAAGATGATTTACAATTTCAAGTCAAAATATGTAATAGGTTGCTATGGTTGTGAGTTAATCCCTAAAGAGAGAAAAAAATTAGAAGTAAAGTAACATTTTAAAGTAAAATGGATATATTAGAAATTCACCATTGGATAGATTATAAAATGTCTCTTGCCTCTGAATAATAAATATAATTTATTGATTCTCTCTGAATGCATTAGAGAAATAAAGCATGTAAAACAATCACTTATGCTAAGTACATACAGCAAAGATTGAAATTATCCTCTGCAGCAAGTACTAGGCTGAGGGTTAGTAGCATATACATTCATTTTCATACCTCTTATCCTTTTAAATATATCTCTAAGGAAAGACAGTGGTTATCTGGCTTTCTCCTTGTGAAATTTCCCATGTAGTATACTACGTCTATAAAAGATGTGTGAAAAGTACATTTTTCTTCCAGGGATTTCATTCATCGTTAATTATTTCATTTAGCATGAACAACATTTCCAATTTAACTTGTTCCACTGATTGTAATATTTGCAGCTAATTTCCAACAAAACATTTAGAAATGGCTTAAAGTAAAAACCCATTACTAGTTTTTGCTATGTTTTAAAATGCCAAATGCAAATTAAAACAAAAGCAAGACTATATTTTAATTTTAGATAATGTATTTCAGTTCCTTTAAAAAAAAAAAAAGCTTTGGTGTAGGTGGTAAGCTTGTAATGTCATTCTTTCTTTAAAACACAAGGCAGAAAGGTCTCAGGAAGGAAGAGACATATGTTATTATCTGTCATGACCTTATACTTATGAATCTGAATATAGATTTGGAGACAGGTCTTCAAATGACCAGATGGACTACCATGTTATTTCAGTCACATATATCATAATAGCTTCATTTTTTCTTAACCAATGTAATTCACATCTTATCATTTACATTATGGTCTTGCTTTGATTATGGATGGTGTACATTATGTTTTCCCCAAAGGGACCTGACTCTTTAATCTGGGTTATGCATCCTACTTGCATATAGACAAATTTTCACATATGTACTTTCCCATATGAGTATGTAACCAGTAGATCTTAGAATACGTTTTTCTGAGAATTTATAGTGCTTTAAGTTACTACATCAATTTTTAAAGAGACTCAATAACGTAATAAAATATTTACACATTTACGTTGAAATATAGCCATTTATACTATTACATGAAAAATCATAGTGAATATAACTGATTTTTTTATTGTAATTACCTTCTGACAGGAGGCATAAAATGAAGCAATTCAAAATGATGGAATTAACCTTGAAATTTGAGCCAATTAAGTGTTAGAGTTTAATGGGGAATGTCACTGAAGTGGAAAAATTATGCAAATGTAAATTTTAAAATGGAGCTTCCAAAAAAGAATAATTTTAAGACAGTCTAGCAAGTGTGAGGGATTGGGATTACTTAGATGAGAAGTTTGATAAAAATATAAATAGAATAAAGAGTATATAGAGACATTTGCAAGTTTCTCCCACATAGCATTTGATAAAATATTTATTTTATACCTACTAAGAATTTCAGGTCAAAGTTCCAGAGTGGGAGAGAGGAAGCACTATCAGAAAGAGAATGCCTGTCTGTGGGCATGACATGGGCTGAGACTCAAATGAGAAGAAGGAATCAGCCCACCTCTGGGTGCAGGGAGGGTGCTCCAGGCAGAGGGAAGAACAAGCACATCAGTCTTAAAGACACATTAAAAGTATATTTGTTTTCCACTTTGGGAAGCCAACGCAGGCAGATCACCTGAGCTCAGGAGTTTGACATCATTCTGGCCAACATGGCGAAACCCTGTCTCTACCTAAAATACAAAATAATAATTAATAATAATAATAATAATAATAGCCAGCTATGGTGGTGTGCACCTGTGCTCCCAGCTACTCAGGAGACTGAGGTAGCTGGATTGCTTGAGCCTAGGAGGCAAAGGTTGCAGTGAGCTGAGATTGCACCACTGCACTGCAGCCTGGGAGATAGAGTTAAGACCTCATCTCAAAAAAAAAAAGTATATTTATTTTAAAAAGCATATGCTGAAAGAGTCAAACAAAAGTTCAATTAAAAATAAATGTATTAATAACTAAAGAATATATTATCTTCTGAATATAAATACTGAATATGTATGCACAACAAATAGTATTTGTCTAGAGAAAACTGGGGAAACATTTCTTAAATGTTTTGAATATAAACCAGCAGTAGAAGGAGTATCTGGATAACCTATATCCTGAAAGCATTTGCTCACAGTTTACCCTGATAAATGTGCTCTGTCCTTATTTTCTCTTGGCCTCTCTTTCTGCCAGTGTCTCATGTTCTTTCCCCATCCCCAGTAAGCTGGGGAAGGTGAGAAGGCCTTGCTGTCTCAATTAAAAAGAGGTATAGTCAGCATCACCACTCCACATTTCACAGTTCTGGACAGGAGCATAGAATCCTGATGAGAAAGAGTCCTGCTTCTTTCTGCAGAGATGACTCTGCAGGTGTCAAGAAGAAAGGGCACTGAGCCAGGACAAACGAGAACTTGGCACTGATGCTATTTTGCCAGGATTCATGCTCTCCTGCTCTCTGACCATCCCTGCATGGTCCAAGTAATTCATTTGCATGAACATTAAGCTCCAAATGTCATTGTACACTGTGCTTTCCCATTTTCTAACCACAGGTGCTTACAGATTAGGCACTTGCTTAACCTGCCACTGGCTGCTGGGTCATCATCTGTCCTACAGTGCATTATGACAGCTGTACTCATTTCTTCAATGAAGAATACTTAGGTTTTCTTTCTCATCAGTCAAGGTAGCTCATGCTCACGTTACAAAGACTATATTACTATTGGCTCTTCATCAGATGACTTCTTTGTGGTAGATTCTAGTGCCTATCCTTAAGATGTTGTTTCTGCACTGGTAAGGAGATGGCAATCCTGAAATTCAACACAATAACCGAGTCTACTAAGTCTCTGGGAGGACTACCAAACAGACCCTTAATTGATTTCCCTGATTCTTCTTCATTTTATCAGAGCTTAGTATGCAAAACACAGTAAAAGTATCAGTTCACTTGCTCATTCACTCATTAATTCAGCAAATATCTACAGTATGTCTTTAATATTTTCCATATGTTAAGTATATGTCTGACAAGTATCAAAGCTGACTATAGCAGGGCTCACCATGTAGTTGGGGATGGTAAGTAAGTTATTGCAGTGGACGAGTAATATTCTTGTCTAACTAGCAGCCCTTTCTTCCTTTTCTCCTAATAGTATCTGGATTTATCTAAGGATACATCTTTCCCCAAGTCTGACCCCTTGCCATTTGAGTGGAGCTGATTCTCTCTGTGGATTTGAAGAAGAGGTTGCAAAGGCCTAGTTCTAGCCAATCAGAGCACTGGATCCCCTGGGAGCAATGACTGGTTCAGAGTTGAGTCCTTCCCTCAGACATAGGAGGACTCACCTTGAGGCGCTTTATTGGAAATTTTACAAAGGAAGAAAATCTCCTTCTGCTAGTCTTGGAGTAAGGAGGGTGTAAGGACTCTGTGGGGAGAAGCCTGCCTGCCTAGGAATGAAGGTGGGATCGAGGGAGAGTCTGAGAGGGCTGGAGAGCAGGTGTGTGGGGAGGAGGCTAGGGAAGAGACGGAGAGAGGGAGAAAGGAAAGAGAGATTTGTTTGTGAATTCTAACACTTGATCATTTAGATATAGTTGTGCCCAGAACTATAAGGGCAATGACAGCAGCACTAAGAAAGCACAAGATGAGCATTGAGGAGAAATCCCCCAACTCTGCTTGGAGCAGCTGGAGAAAACTGTAGCTACCTGGCACCTGCCCATTGTCACTATTCTTCAAATGTCATCTTTTCAGAGCAGGCTTTCTCTAGACCCCTTATTTGTTCTAAATAGATTGTGAGCTCACAGATACCAGGGAACACGGCTTGGTAATGCTGTATCTCCTAGTGCTGATCACTGTGCCTCTTAGGAAGAATATACATGATGCCTTCAATAAAAATTCCTTGAGTGCCCCTGTGTACCTAGCCCTCCAGTGAAAGCAGTGTTCTGAACAGGACTCCAACATTGCCCTGCTTTCAAGGGATTCCCCATAACGAACATTTACAAGGAGTCAGCCTTCAGAAGGAAATCTAAAATAACTTGTTCCTTTTCTCATTTTCCCTCCTCCTCTCCTGCTGCCCCCGCCCTTCTAGTCTTGTTAACCCCTCGTTGGAGTTTAATACAAATGTCACCGTGCCACTTAACAGAAAGTTTTGCCAATTTAGGCCCACTTTTCCTCTTGTATACTCTCCAAATGCCTTGTAATTTTCCTACATATATATGAGGCACCTCTCAACCAGGGGTGAATTTGCTTCTTTCCTGAGGGTATGTGACAAGATCTAGAACCATTTTTGATTGTCACAGCTGGGGAAGAGGTTGCTGTTGGCATCTAATGGTTAGAGGCCAGGGAGGCTGCCGAACGCCCTGCAATGCCCAGGACAGCTCCCACAACAAAGAACGATCTGGCCCCAAATGTCAATAGGGCTGAAGTGAAGCACGCCTTACATAAATCATCACAGTTTAGAGCTATGCATCTATTTTTTTACCCCACTAAACTATGAATTCCAAAAGGGCAGGGACTAAATCTGTTTTGTCTCACTGTATCCCCAAAGACTCACAAGTAATTGGTATGCAACAATCAATTTTGAATGCCAACATTGGAGAAATGTTACATCTATTCTCTGAAACAGAATACACCATTCAGATAATTTTTCCTTCTTTACTGTAAGTATGCATATTAGCATTCAAAATTTAATTCTCTGTATTCATTTATCATATTCTAGAAAAAAAAAGTTCTGAACTGCATGGCTGGATTTTGGTTTAATTGAGGAGGGTCTGATCCATATAAAAATATTTGTTTTAGCATATTAGGATATTCTTGGGAAGTTGACAAGACATGTTAAAATGAATGGGCTTGGCTGCAGCAGTCCCTCATACTCTGCAGCACATAGTGCTGACAAGTCTTAACAACACAAATGGCATGAAGCCTAACACATGTGATGACCAGCATTTCACAGTTATCAGAGTGGCACTGTCATGTTTCTGAAGCCAAAGATGATACAAGCTCCTATACTTCACATCTGCTCTCTAATAACGATAAGCTTGGATTCCACTGAGCTGTGTCTTTGATGACTGGTAGTTCTAAAGCCTCTAATTATAACTTGAGTCATAATGTTTGCTTTAAAGCTTTAACTCAAGTGAACATTCAAATGTGATTTTAGCCAGAAGTCAATTTCTGGAAGAGCTACAATGTAAAAACATTGGGAAAAGAACATGGTTAATTATTAAACCGAACCTCAAACAATGTACTAAAATAACACTTAAAAGCGTGTTACAAACCACACTGGACTTACTTTCATCCAGAAATGTTTGCTTTCTCTATGAGGCAGTGTATTCTTTAAATACACATAGAGCTTTAATTTGAAAGAATACTAACCCATTTATCTATTATATTCCTATGTTGAAATTTTGTGTGAGAAAATACATCAAGATTCTAGTTTCATATAGCTTAATTTTACCTTTAATAAAACTCACCAGCCAGTTTTTGTTCTTGTTTTCCCTGAAAGTCTTTGAATCTCTGGTTTTTACTCTGTCAAGTATAGGCCATGGCTTGTGGGCCTTTAGGCACCTTACTTTTTTCTTTTAATTAATTTATTTATTTTGCAGCTACAATATCCAAGGTTCTTTCTACTAGGTATTGAAGAGAATATAAAAAATTCAGACCTGGGTATAGTGGCTCACCTGTAATCTCAGCACTTTGGGAGGCTGAGGCAGGCAGACCACTTGAGGCCAGAAGTTCAAGGACAGCCTTGGCAACATGGTGAAATCCTATTTCTACTAAAAATACAAAAATGATCTGGGCATGGTGGTGCATGCCTATAATCCCAGGTACTTAGGAATCTGAGGCATGAGAATCCTTGAACCTGGGGGTCAGAGGTTGAGCTAAGTTCCCCACTGCACTCCAGCCTAGGTGACAGTGAGACTTTGTCTCAAGGGGGAAAACAAAAATCAGAATCCCTGTCCTCAAATCCGAACTCTCAGTCTTTCTGGATTTAGATTTTTTTTCCTCTGGTCTCTTCCCTTGATGAGCTTAAGTTCTTATGGGGCAAAACACATGGACTTTAGCGCTTGATTTGTGTGTGAGGTGTGTGTGTGTGTGTGTGTGTGTGTGTGTATATTATATATTTTTTTCTTTGAGTGAAGAATGAATCTCATTTGACAGGTGAGAAAAGTAAGGCTTGGAGAAGTTAGTTGAAAACACTTTAAAATGGAGGCTATCTTCCTGGGCGACTTAAGGCCATACATTCAAAAGTTAGTTGCTCTACCATTATGAGACTGTCCATGAGGGCATGGACATAATGGCAGGGAGCAGAGACTCAGAGTGGTTCAGTTACTCTCTAATGAATCAAAGCAATAGTCTGCTTCTGCATCTCACTGCACTTTCAGTGCAATAAAAGATGCTCTCAAATAGGTGAAAGCCTCTAATTGAAGAATTGTCTATTCCTAGGATTTTACTGAGATTACACTGTAGACAAGGAAATGCCAGAAAGCATTTCTGCAAAACAAAATCTCCATTTTTGTTGGCTATATTTATTGGGATAATTTTAGTAATAATAGATGAGAAAAGTAAAGCTTGCTTTCTTTTTTTCTTTTGAGACAGAGTTTTGCTCTTGTTACCCAGGCTGGAGTGCAGTGGCACGATCTCAGCTCACTGCAACCTCCGCCTCCTGGGTTCAAGCAATTCTCCTGCTTCAGCCAACTGAGTAGCTGGGATCACAGGTGTCTGCCACCACGCCCAGCTCATTTTTGTATTTTTAGTAGAGATGGAGTTTTACCATGTTGGCTAGGTTGGTCTTGAACTCCTGATCTCAAAGGATCCACCTGCCTGGCCTCCCAAAGTGCTAGGATTTCAGGTGTGAGTCACCTGGCCGAAACTTTCTATAACTCTAATGACAGTAAGCAAGTAAGGAAAGCTAATATTTTCTTGCACATCCTTGATTGAAAAATCACTGAAGCTGGGGTTATTTCTTATTCATTTTTGTTCCCTACCCAGCACCTCGTACATTATAAGCACTTGTTAAATATTTGTTCATTGACTCTGCTTACTGCTCTGTTAAAAGAGATCTTAAAGGTGGTATTCAAATAGAATATGAAAACCTACTAACCAAAAAATACTACTTATAGCTAACCTTTTCAGTGACTATAATAGCACTGCTAAAGTCATCTAGAGTGTATTCCTGTTTTCGTTGCTGCCATTTTCCTCCATTTAGCAAGCAGTAAGAAGAGGCAAGATTTCTCTCTTTCTCTGTCTATTTTAATACAATGCCCATCAACTGTCATCATCTAACTTTCTGTGTAACAATGGGAAAAAGACAAGCAACACTATGCTTATTATTATGGGAGACTGATGACAAATTACAGCATAGTGGTCCTACCATGTGAGTTAGTTGATATAGAAATTTCTATCTAAGCAGAGGATTTTCACAAGGTGTGTATTTTAATGTGACAGAACTGGAGCAGAAGATGTAACATTGAATATATGCCAAGGGCTGGCTGCATATTTTTTATGCATTATTTTATTTAAGTCTCATATAACCCTATGAGGTAGGTATTCCTTCCTATAGAAGCTTATAATGGAAAATAACATACGTGGGACTGTAAGGTGAGGGAAGAATACTGAGAAGATCTCAGGAGCCTGTCTCCTACCAGGGCTTCCAAGACGGTATTTAGCTCCTTGGTTATTTGACCATGGTTCTCATCGTTGGCCCTCTCCCTTGTAGGTGCAGAAACTTGCATCATCAGCAAGTCAAGAATGGTCCCACTTCTCAGAGATGAGAAATGTATCACCAAACTGAGAAGACTGGAGTATAATGAGACTGATGGATGTATAATAAGACATTTGTTGTTACAGGCATAGAACACTTGCTATAAACAGAACTTCATGGGAGACAAAATGAAACCAGAAGGTCACAAGGCCAAGTAGAAAATGGAAACAAAATAAGCTTTATTAAAGGGATGGCAAAGCCATTGTAATTGGAGCTCTTGGAGGCCTCAGCAACAACCCCTCTCTTCTTTACATCGGGATGATCTAGCTATTGGGCTTGGAACACTTGAAGACCACTAGCTAAGGTACTTTATCTTCCCTGGATGGTGCCAATGTTTCCTTCTGCCATCCTCCTTTTTCCCATGCTTCCTTCCCCAAAAAGGAAGGGTTCTTCCCTTTTTTCCAGTGAGAACCAAATTCCATTCTAATGAACACTTTCCTTATCGATTTGTATAGGCACATTTGGTCAGGTTACAGTCAAGTCTTGCTTTTTAAAGTTCTTTGGTCTCATGTTGAAAAAATGGTTCTTAATCTCTTGGGGGTTATAAACTCTTTTAGGAATGTTTTGAAATACAAAGACATATATAAATGCAAATACATATAATTTTGAGGGATTTCAAGATTCTTAGAAACTCATACTGGAATCCAAGTTTTAAAACCATTGCTTATGATAATTGTGTGTATTCTTGCTCTGATCCATTAATGTAGTGATAAGGTGTTATCAGAGTCTATGAGGGACCTATAATCTTTATGAATTGGGATCGATTCTAATTTTATAAAAAAGAAAACTGAAGCTCCGGGTATAAGTGACTTGCTTAAGGGCCAGTGAGGTCAGAATACAGAATTTGTCAGTCTCTATAGCAGGCATAAGAATATCTGTAACTTTTTTCTTTTCTTTTTCTTTTTGAGACACGGCCTCTCACCATTGCCCAGGCTGGAGTGCAGTGACACGATCTTGGCTGACTGAAGGCTTGACCTCCAGGGCTAAAGTGATCCTCCCACTTGAGCTTCCCACGCAGCTGGAACTACATGTTTGTGCCACCATGCCCAGCTAGTGTGTGCGTGTGCGTGTGTGTGTGTGTGTGTGTGTGTCTATCAGAATGTGTCTATCTCTATATCTATCTATCTATCTATCTATCTATCTATCTATCTATCTATCTATCTATCTACCTACCTACCTATCTATCTATATATTAGAGATAGGGTTTTGCCATGTTGCCCAGCCTGATCTTGAACTCTTGAGCTCAAGCAATCCTCCCACTTGGCCTCCTGAAGTGCTGGGATTATAGGCATGGGCTAACGCGCCCAACTGAATATCTGTAACTTTAAAGCACTCTTTAAAAATAAAAATTTCAACATAAATTCAAATTCAAAAATCCAGAAAGAGAATATGAAGAGAGAGGAAATAAGCATTTGTAACTTTTGTATACCTGAAGATGGCCACGTTTTTTCCTTTAAGTCAGTAAAAACATGGATTAAGTTGCCACTATCTACATTTTACAGAAGAGTAGAAATTTCCTGAGGTTAAATAACTTGCCCAGACTTCTTTAACTATAAGTTACAGAACTAGAATTTGAAGTAGGTAACTAAGAAGTTGTATTTCATAAGCTGTGCTCTTACCCACTCTGCTATGTGGCCTCTGGCCACAGCCTAAGCAATTTCTGGCTTCACTCATTTTTGTTGGCAAGGTCTTAACTGAAGTTGCCAAAGGCAGTCAAATAACATACTTTAAGCACACTTGAGAGTGTGATTGTGCAGAAACACTAAAACTTCAAGGTCAAAAGAGTCAGAGTCCAGGATAACCCTCAGGTGGATGAGAGGCATATGATTCATATCCTTTCCTTCAGTTTTTCAGAGACATAAAATGGTTTAACTTCAAGAATGGTATATTTTTGTATTTTCTTTGTGTGTTGTGTTATATTTTATTAGGCAACAAAGGCTTCTTTTCTTCCCCTCATGGTAATACGTAGTGATTAATCACAATCACCTGTCACACTTAACTTAGTATTCATTCCATGAAAAGATTTTTCATATGTTCCAATATGAAATTTACATGTTAATGTCCATAGAAAAAGAAGTATAACAGTATGTGTTACATTTTTTCCACTATGAAAACCATTTTCAGGAATTTAGACTGTTAAATAATCATTTCTTTTATGAGACTAGCTCTAAAGCTACATATAAATTTTGAAATCTACAGTATTACTTGGCAATTTTAGTGCTTTACTTTTTGCAGCCAATCATGGAAGACTTGTTTTTATAGCTTTCTCTGCAGAGTCATCTTAATTATAGGGAAATCCCTTTACAAATGGTTTTCCATTTACAGTGCTTCAGCTAGAATCTAAAGTTGGTTTTATTGGAAATGATAAAAAATTACTCTTCCTGAGACACAGAGCTAAGAATCAGAATTGGAAATGAACTAAGTTCTTTTAGAACTTAGCTTTAGAAAAAAATTAAATTGATCATATTCTTCCCTTTTAAACACTCTATCCCAAAGAGGTTTAACACAGTAATACTATTTCATGACGATAATTCCAGCACTTTGGGAGGCTGAGGTGGGAAGATGGTTAAGGCTAGGGGTTCTAGACCAGCCTAAGCAGCAGAGTGAGATCCCATCTCTACAAAAAAATTTTAAAAATTAGCTGGATATGGTGATGCATGCTAGTAGTCCTAGCTACTTGTGGGGGCTGAGGCAAATCTCTCTGATTTTCAGAATCTTAAGAAAATGTTTCAAGGCAAAAGAAGTCATATGGATTATCTAGTTCAATCCACATATTTAACTGGATATGAATTTCACCCAATTTACAGAACTAGTGATAGAGCTGGGACTAGAACCCCTGCCTATGGGCTATCATTTCAGGCACATTCTGCTTCCAATGTTGGACTCTTCTTATGCTTTCTGTATAACCCACATGGGTGGGAGAGATCTCTGGACTCATTGACAGAAATTTCTTTTAGTCGTTCTTTATAGAATCTAGACAACCTGGCATCATATTATTTGTTCATTTGGCTGTTTATCTCCTTCAAAGAATATAAACTCCATGAAGACAAATAATCTGTAACCTCTAATGGTGTCTGGCACATAGTAGGACTCAATAAATAACGTTTAAAATGGAGTTTCAAGTTTAACCTTAAACAGTTTTGTTTAAAATATATAGTTTGGGCCAGGTTCAGTGGCTCATGCCTGTAATTCCAGCACTTCAGGAGGCTGAGGTGGGAAGACAGTTGAGGCCAGGAGTTCAAGACCAGCCTAAGCAACATAGCGAGACTCCCCAAGTCTACAATTTTAAAAAATTAGCTGGGCATGGTAATGCATGCTTGTAGTCCTAGCTACTTGTGGGGGCTGAGGCAAGAGGATCATTTGAGCCCAGGAGTTCAAGGTTATAGCGAACTGTGATCACACCTCTGCACTCCAGCCTGGGTGACATAGTGAGACCCTGTCTCTAAAAGAAAAAGAAATAAAATTTATACATTACATCTTACTTCCCAAAGTATCCATGTTTGCTCTGACTGGTGTTTTAAATAATTAATTCTTAATGTCTTCAGGTAAGAATAATTATTGAACAAGATAAAGAATCATCAAAATAAAACACGGTAAATTCTATTACATTAAAGGCTTCTACTCAACAAAAACCTACCACAAAGAGATTGTAAATATAAACCACAAATCACAAGAAGAAAATTGCAACACATATAAGAAACAAAGGATTAGTATCCAGAATACAAAAATAACTTGTAAAAATTAGTAATGAAAATAAATACCAGTTACCCATTAAAAAATGGTAAAAGATATAAACATATATTTTAAAGAAGAGAAAACACAAATCATTTATGGCCAACAATGACCAATAAAAGTAAGATCAACTATTCAACCTGTTTAGTAATCAGGGAAATGCAAACTAAAAACCATCATGATATATGCCGAGTCTAATATAAAGCAGGAACTCAGACATCTGTATACCCGTGTTCACACAGCATTGTTCACAACAGCCAGATGGTGGAAGCAACCCTACTGCCCAGAAATGGATGAATGGATAAACAAAATATTCTGTTTACAAATAACTTACAATGGAATATTAGCCTTAAAATGGAAGAAAGTTTTGTCACATGCTATAACATGGCTGAACTTTGATGATATTATGCTAAGTGAAAAAAGCCAGGCACAAAATGACAAACACTGTATGGTTCCATTTCTATGAGACATCCAGAGTAGTCAAATTCATAAAGACTGAACGAGAATAGTAGTTACCAGCGGGTGACAGGAGAGGGAACGGGGAGTTACTGTTTAATGGGTAGAGTTTCAGCTTGAGATGATGAAAAAAGGTCTGGAAATAGATTGTGGTAATGGCTGCACAACCATATGAATGTACTTAATGCCTCTGAACTGTGCACTTAAATATGGTTAAAATAGTAAAGTTTGTTGTGAATATTTTACCAGCAACCACAAAGAATAAACTACAATGAGATATCACTTTATACCCACTAGATTGAAAACAAAATCAAACTTCCGACAATAGCAAGCATCTATTAATTGCCATGGATTGAACTGGGTCTCCCATCCACCCTAAATTCAAATGTTGAACCCTAACCTCTCCTCTCCTTGACCATTTCACAATATGACTGTATTGGATATAGGGTCTTTAAGGAACTGAATAAGGTTAAAATTAGGTCATAAGCATCAAGCTCTTGTCCAATAGAGCTGGTGTCTTTATAAAACAGGGAGAGGCACCAGATCTGTCTGTCTGTCTGTCTCTCCTTCTGTCTCTGTGCCACATGAGGACATGAAGAGAAGGTGGCCATCTGCAAGCCAGGAAAAGAGCTCTTACCAGAAAAACAAATCCAGCTGGAATCTTTATCTCAGACTTTCCAGACTCCAGAACTGTAAGAAAATAAATTTCTGTTGTCTAAGCTGCCCAGTCTATGACCTATTGTTATGACAGCCTGAGCAATGGGTGTCACATGCTGCTGATAGGAGGGTAAACAGAATGGTCTGGCCTGGTCTGGCACAGCTGCACTGGTATACATCCATAACCCAGCCAGGCCGCTACATGGTGTTCATTCTAGGGAACCTAGCATGTGTGCTACATGAGACAAGTAACTGGGGCATCATTTGTACTGGCAAAAATTTGGAAACAACCACAACATATACTGATGAGAAAGTAGAAACTGTTTAAAAAAAATGGGTAAATAATAAGTTTAAAAACACAGGACAGCATTACCTTTGGGAAGATAAAGGATGATAAAATCTTTGAGGGGTATAGAGGAAGTTCACATAGTTACAAATATTCTGTATTTTAAGCTGGGTGATGGGCATGTGAATGCCTTCTTTTTTAAAACATACATATCAATCTACATACTCTTATTTTACACACCTAGTATATGTATTAACAATTAAAGTAAATGAATGAAAATATGCAAAATCCAAAGCATATAGCTTAATTTCATTAATCTTGGTCCAGAATTTTTTGTTAATAATTTTATATCTCTTCTCTTGTTATCTTCATATGCTTTTTTTAAAAAAAATTTACAGAAGTTAAACAGTTAAAAGTAATTGTGCTCAACTTAAAAATTTCAACTTCTTATTTTATTCATTCAAAATCTGAGCCCCTGGGAACCAATTTTCCATAAAGACAGCAGAATCCTCTACTGATCTCCCAAGTCTTCCTAGCCTTGCTCAGCTCTGTTACACAATTTTCCAGCATACGTGTCTATCATACGATAATACAGGAGAGAGAGAAACAGAGGATCATAAATAAACAGAGTGTAAAACTTCAAGTTTCAGGGCATAACTGGGACAGATAACTAGGCAAGCAAAATTCTGATATAATAAATTACTTGAACAGCCTGAAAGAGTCAGCTACATAAATCACAATTTTACCTGAAGTGCTACAAAATCCATGCTGGCTACCAAATGCATTGTGAACACTAAAAACTCTTTTGTATGCTGTCAGCCAAGACTCCACATGGTGTATGTAAAGTCTGAGGGCCATTTAGATATATGCCACAGTCTTCTCTATATACAAGGATCAAGAACAACTGTCCCTCTCAGGATGAGAATATAATTGTTCTTATGAAAATAGTTTATTTTTGTTATGGCTTGGGGTGAGAGTGATGTTGAGTTATTAGAGTGAGAGTAAAAGGTTACATATGTTGAAACCTCTAAGAAATACCATATTTTGCATTTTATTCCACAAATTATTTTGGGGGTTCTGATGATGCTACATATAACTGTTTTAGGTGCATTCACATCTATCACTTTATGTAATCTGCAACATAATCATGCTCAATAGGTACTATTTCTCCCATTTTGTACATTAAAAAAGAGAAAGAGGTTAAATAACCTGCCCAGGTTTACAATGTGGGCAGTTGAGCGTTAAAATTCAAACCTAGTTCTTCTTAATCAAACCCCAGTACTTTGGTCATTGTACTGTTTCTTACTGTCCCCCCTCCCCCAATGGTTTTTATAATGACAGACAAAATAGGTAACAAGTCAAGAGCTTGTCAGTAAGGCCCCTTGCTTCTTTCCCCAGTTTAAGGGCTTTTCTTACCTTTTTGGCTATATTCCTACTCATTAGTTTTTAGTAAGATAAAACAAGAAATAAAATACGAAATCAATTGTATCAAATGTAGGTCCTTCTTTAAAGGTCAGATCATCATGTCCAAGTCAATCTTCGGATTTCTTTTTCTTTTCTTTTGTCTTGGTCTCAGCTTTACATCCTATAGCTTAACTTGTAACACACCCAAAGTGCATATGACGTAGTGCTGACCTACAGCCAGAGTTGTGACAGTGCCTGGGTAAAAAACCAGGGACAATACTCAACAGCTCTGTGCCTTTGGGCACTTTACATAACCTCCTTGTGTTTCAGTTTCTTGGTGAAATGGGGATAATACCTCACAGTTTGGTTATGAGAATTAAACAATATAATGTATTAGGTTGGTGCAAATGTAATTGCAGTTTAATAGATAAAGCCATGTAGTCAATCCTGGCATATAATAAGAGGCTAATAAATCTTTGGCATTACTATTAGCAGCAGATATACATATATATTTGCAATATATGCCTAATAAATGTTAGGTATTCCTATTACTATTAGTACACAACTTTTAGTAGAGTAATACTATTAGTACACGACTGTTAGTAGAGTAATATTATGAGTACACAACTGTTAGTAGAGTAATACTATGAGTGCTCTACTGAAAGAGTCATTTTCTACTTGCTACCTGGTCCTTAATGGACCCACCTGATTTTGATCTAATTAGTACTCTACTAATAGTCGTATATTAATAGTAATAGGAATACCTAACATTTATTAGGCATATATTGCAAATACTATGAGTACACTACTATTAGTGAACTGAGGTGCCATGTGGGGTGGTGAGGGGTGAGCACCGAGAAAGGATTAGGGAGACCTGGAAGAGGCTGAGCTTGAGTTATGTTTTAAAGGATAAGCAGAAGTTAGCTATAGGAAGAAGATGTGTGTATTGGGGGATGGCATTCCAGGAAAGAGGGAAGGGCATTTGTGAAAGCACATAGCATAAAACAGCAAAATGTATAGGCTGGATGGGTGAGGGAGGAAATCAGGGATCGATCGCAGTACAGTGAGAGGAGCAGAGATCAAAATCAGGTGGGTCCATTAAGGACCGGGTAGCAAGTAGAAAATGACTCTTTCAGGTAGGTGAGTTGTGAAGAGATTAAATAGTTATTCCAGAAGTTAGAAAGAACCACAGAAAAGACTGATAAATAATCCAGCATAAAATGTCCTTTTGAACTATCATCACATTCTTACTTAGTTTTTAAATTTTTATTGAATTTTCTAGTATAAAATGTAAAATTTCAGAGATAGAAGTTGTAAGCAACAACTGCTTCAAATATCCTCATTGCCATTTTTCTATTAAAAATTACCATGCATGAATGTGAGTAAAAACTATTATTTAATGACACATATGAGCAACTAGATGAATTTAGTACAAACACAGTTACACTTGTAGAATTAAAATGGAAGCTGAGACAAGCTCTGAGGAAACAGAACTACATAACATCATTTTCTATCCATCCTGAACAACCAGCAACCCCTTGAACATATGCTGTGCCTTTCCACATACTTGTACCTCTCTCTAGAATGTTCTTCACCCCTTTCTTTCTGGCCTGATACCTTCTACTTGGTCTTCAAAACTCAGCTGAAGGCTCATTTCTTCTGAAAGCCTCCACCAACCTTCCAACCTGCTTTAGGTGCTTGTTCTCTCGGTCCCAAAGCACCTCATGCATATTTCCATCTCAGCACTTTCCACACTGCAGTATAATTGTTGCTGTTATGCTTATTTGAATTATTAACAATCTATGAGGTTATATAATTCTAGTTATAGTTATAGTTTTTCAGAATATATAGTTATTCAGAATAGATACCAGGCCTGGCTCTGTCCCTCTAATTCCAAGCACATTACCTAACACAAATTAGGGATTAAATAAAAATATGCAGTTTGTTGGTTTAACATCAGACACAGACTGAAAAATAAATTGATCATCCATAGAATAACAAGATGCCTTTTAAAAAGATTCCTGATTTATCCATCTGAAACTTCAAGTAGATTATATGGCAAAATATCCCAGAGAGAAGCTAGGAGAAAAGACACAAACAATGTCTCTCAAAGTTGATTTTGAGAGTGGTAAGAATGTTTTCCTTCTTATGTCCATTAAAACTCCTTTGGTTTCCACATCAGTCCACCTTCAAATCAATAGCTATGATTTTTCATTACGGAGAAAGAAGAACAACTCTCACATCCACGAAACAGGCCATTATAGCATTACTGAATCATTTTCTCCACACACAAACATAAAAAACTAAAAGAAATATTCAAAAAATTAATGTTTCAAGCAAAAGCCATTCTGGGTTTTATCACAATCTTTCAAGAAAACAACTTCTCTGGTTCTCCCAAAACACATTTTCTGTTCAAAGGAAAACACTTGACTTTTAAAGCAAAAACAGACAAAACACTGTCTGGAAATAGTTCGTAAACCCCATTGGGGGAAAATTCCTTATACAACAAGAAGGAAACAATACTACAGCGAATTAGACAATGACAAAATCCAATGCAAGAGTGCCAATAACTTTCTTTTCTAGAGGATGCCCCACATTTCTGTGCAAATTTCTATGCTAGAGCAGGCTGAGTATTAAGTACACATAGTTTAGTCATATTTTTCCTCATTTCAGACAAATATGGCTTTATCTGACACACTGAGGCAGTAATCCTTCAGGATAATTTGTCAGTTTAGTTCCATTCACTTAAGTATGCCAGGCTCTGTGAAAATGGTAATAACCAAGACACCACTGATGCCTCACAGAACTCACAGAACTCACAGAAACAGAAGTCTGTAGTCAAATGAGGTGAGCACAAAGATCTGCACAGGTGCTACCACTACTTGGGGGGAGGGCAGCTAAGCTGGTCAGCGGGGGCTTTGACAAAATCATATGGGGGGACATCTGAGGGGACCTTTAAGGGATAAGCCTAAATAAGTGAGACTGGGGGAGGAAGAGGTGGGCCTGAATTCCTGATCACATTTCGTTTTTTTTTTTTTGTACTTTAAGTTCTGGGGCACATGCACAGAACGCACAGGTTTGTTACATAGGTATACACATGCCATGGTGGTTTTTAGGTATTTCTCCTAATCCCTTCCCTGTCCCCCCAACCCTTCTATCCCCCTGCCTTGCTCCCTACTCACCGACAGGCCCGGTGTATGATGCTCCCCTCCCTGTGTCCATGTGTTCTCGTTGTTCAACACCCATTTATGAGTAAGAACATGTGATATTTGGTTTTCTCTTCTTGTGTCATGTGCATGTGCAGGAGAATCACTTGAACCTGGGAGGCGGAGGTTACACCATAAAAGTCTAAAATTTCAAAGATAAAAGTCATAAAAAACACCTGCTTCAAACATCCTTTTTGCCATTTTTCTATTAAAAATTACTACGCATGAAAATGAGCAAAAGCTCCTCTTTCATGACGCTTATCAGCAACTGGATGAATTTAGTGCAAGCACAGTTTATACTAGTAGAACTAAAAATGGAAGCTGAAACAAACTCTGGGGAAATGTTAGTTCTTTGAATTAATATACATTAATTAAAAATAATCCTGATAATTCTGTAAAGACCTGGAGGAATTCACAAGGGCATTAATTCTGTGGGTCAGGTCTCTCTCTCTCTCACCTTGGCCATGCCATATAAGGATCACAGTGCTACCATCAACTAGCACTGTTCAGATCATGTCCCTACTGAACCTATGCGAAGTAGAAATAAGCATTACCTTAAAAGTGAAGGACAGAGTAATTGTTTCTATAACAGCCAGACTGCCAATAGAAAGGGTATCCTGAATGGAAAAAATAAAGATCATAATGCTATAGACTGCTTCATTCTTCAACAGAATTGAATGTGTGCCCTCAGTGCCAAGTTACAAGGTGAATTACAACGCTAAACAAGACACAGAGCTTGGATGACCTTATCAACCTAGTGGGGGAGAAAAGCCAGTGGACAGGTTCTTACAATACAGTGTTAAATGCCATCCTGGGGGATGTTATAGGTGCCAAGGGAAAACAAAACAGGAACAACTAAACCAGTCTTTGCATGGAGGAGGGTGGTGTTGGGAAAGTGACATGTAAATCAAGGCCAGAAAGAAAAGTTTCCAGAAGAAAGGGGGGATGAAGAGGAGAGAACTCCAGGCTCCAGCTAGAGGGAACAGCATGTGAAAGGCAGGGAGGCAGCATGTGCATGGTGCATTCCACGGGCTAGCAGCAGTTCAGTAGTTCAGGACTGCTAGAAAGGAGTACAGTGGAAGGAGAGAGAGAGAGAGAGAGAGAGAGAGAGAGAGAGAGAGAGAGAGAGAGAGAGAGTGTGTGTGTGTGTGTGAGGGCAGAAATTTAATATATAGTGTTAAGATTTTGTGATAGTGTGTGTGTGATTCTGTTCTTGGTTGTTTACTGGGTATATGATGTTTTGTTTTTTTGTGGTGTGATATATTGGATTAGTGTTTTTTGAGAGAGAGAGAGAGAGAGAGAGA
>CAUYQU010066226.1:0-29512 GCA_963574635.1 Cheracebus regulus | reverse complement strand
TGTTGCCAGACTCATTCATACAAAGAAAGGACAGCCTAAAGCTTGCAAAATACTTGAGCCTTGGAGCAGCAGTCAATGGCCCTACCTTGTCAGAGATCCGACACTTGCCACATGCCCAGAAATGGGACAATGTCAGTAGCTTGGCAAACATTTAGATTGTGTCTAGTCTAGGACTTTTATTAATAAAGTTGCTATGAACTGTTGTGGTTAAGTCTTGGTATGGACACATGTTTGTATTTGTTTTTGGCAAATATAAAGTGGAGTTGCTAGGTCAAATGGTAATTGAATTTTTAAATTTATTTTTTAAATGCCAGAACAATTTCTACAGTGGTTGTGCTATTTTAGTTACTATGCAGATGTTATGATTTTTAATCCTTTTACTTTCAAACTATGTCATTGAATCTAAAGTGTAACTCTGTGGACAGATATAGTTAGATTTTTTTTTTAGCTTATTCTGCCATCTCTGCCTCTTAATTGGAGTTTCTATTCCATTTATATTTAATATATTGACTGATGTGACTCCTGAAAGAGCTAATCCTTCAAGATGGATCCTGAGTGACTAACTGGTCCTAAATTCAAAATGGAGCCAAGCAGCCATTTGCTGACTAGAGGTCACACACTATGTACTCTGCGTTTCGAGAGAAAGTACAAGCTTATGAGACTTTGGATCATTCATATCTATTTGTTCCTGTTTACACTGCCTCAATCAACAACAGCGAGAAAGTCTCATTTCACCACAGGGACCTAACTGATAGACTGTGACCTACATCAACCAATCAAAACTAAACAAGCTGCCATTCCCCATTTGCATAGCAGACCAGAGGGGGAAACTGGGTGGGAATTTTCTCTAAAGAAGACAATCTTTCTGTTTTCTTGGACCACACCTTTGTTTGGTACAAAAGATTGCATCTCTTTGGTTTGCAAACTGTTCACTGTAATAAAGTATCTTTTTTTTTTTTCCTTGAGACAGGATCTCACTGTGTCACCAAGGCTGGAGTGCAATGGCATGATCAGAGCTCACTGTGGACTTTACCTCCTGGGCTCAAGTGATCCTCCTACCTCAGCTGCCTGGGCAGCTGGGACTACAGGCATGTGGCACCATAAACAGCTAATTTTTTTGTATTTTTTAGTAGAGATGGAGTTTTGCAGTGTTGCCCAGGCTCATCTTGAACTCCTGGACTCAAGCAATCTTCCAGCCTTGGCCTCCCAAAGTGCTGTGATTTGAGGTATGAGCCACTATGCCCAACCTTTTTCTTTATCAAGGAAAATCCTTTGAAGTGGATTGTTGACACTGATAAGGTAGGATTTATGTTTGCCATTTTGCTATTTGTTTTCTTTATGTCCTGTGTCTTTTTTATTCCTCCATTTCTTAATTACTGCAACCCTTTGTTGTGTGGTATATATTTTCTAGTGTGCCATTTTAATTTCCTTGTCCTTTATTCATATATTTTAAAAGCATTTTCTTAGCAGTTGTTCTCGGGATTATAATTAACAAGTTATTAACAATCTAGTTTGGATTAATAACAACTTTATTTCAATAGAACACAAAAACTTGCTACTATACGGCTTCATTCCTCCATTATTCTTTCCTTCCTGCCTTTCCCTTCTGTTGTCATATTAATATCTTACAATAAGCCCATAAAAACTTATAATTATTGCTTTATGCAGTTGTCTTTTAAATAGAAAGTTACAAATAAAAGAATATTTATACTTCTATCTTTACTTATGTAGTTACTTTTACATGTGTTCTCTCTAGTCCTTCATGTGTACTTGAATTACTATCTAGTGTCAATTTAATTCTGAAGGACTCCCTTTAGTATTTCTTGCAAGGAAAATGTCCTAGCAACAAATTCTGTCTTTGTATACACATACATTTTGGGAAAGTATTAATACCTCCTTCATTTTTGAAGAATAGTTTTGCTGGTGATAAAATTCTTACTTGATGATCTTTTTCTTTCAGCACTTTGAATATGTCATACCATTGCTTTTTGACTTTCATGGCATCAACTGTAAATCTTATGGAGGATTATGTGATGAGTGGCTTCTCTCTTGACACTTTCAAGAGTTTCTCTTTGCTTTTGACTTTTGATGGTTAATTAAAATGTGTTGAGGTATAAATTTGTTTATGTTACTTGGCATTTGTTGAGTTTCTTGGATGTGTAGATAAGTATTTCTCATTAAATTTAGGGAGTTTTGGTCATTCTTTTTTTTTGTTTTTTGAGACACAGTCTTGTTCTGTTGCCCAGGCTGGAGTGCAATGGCACCATCTTGGCTCACTGCAACCTCTGCCTCCCAGGTTCAAGTGATTCTCCTCCCTCAGCCTCCTGAGTAGCTGGGATTACAGGAACACAATACCACACCCAGCTACTTTTTGTATTTTTAGTAGAGACAGGGTTTTATCACATTGGCCAGGCTGGTCTCAAACCCCTGACCTCAGGTGACCCACCTGCCTTGTCCTCCCAAGTGCTGGGATTACAGGCGTGAGCCACCGTGCCCTGCCTGGCCATTCTTTATTCAAGTATTATGTCTGTCCTTTTCTTTTTCCCCCTCTCCTTGTGAAACTCACATATGCACATGTTGGTATGCTTGTGTCCCACAGGTCTCTGAGGCTTTGTTCATGTTCCTTCTTTCTCTTTTCAGTCTGTTCCCCAGACTAGATAATCTCAACTGACCTATATTGAAGTTGGCTTATTTTTTTTTCTCCCTGCTCAAATCTGGGATTGAGCCCCTCTAGTGAACTTTTCACTTTATTATATTTTTTTGCTATTTTTATTTTTAAAAATTTAAACAAATTTTGTTTCTGTTATGGCATATTATACTTTTTTTTTTTGAGATGCAGTTTCACTCTTGTTGCCCAGGCTGGAGTGCAAATCTTGGCTCACTGCAACCTCTGCCTCCCAGGTTCAAGCGATTCTCCCGCCTCAGCCTTCCAATTAGATGGGATTATAGGCATGCGCCACCATACCCAGTATTTTTAGTAGAGATGGGGTTTATCCATGTTGGTCAGGCTGGTCTTGAATTCCTGACCTCAGGTGATCCACCTGCCTCGGCCTCCCAAAGTGCTGGGATTATAGGCATGAGCCACCGTACCCAGCCTGGCATATTATACTTTTAACTACAGAATTATTTGGGTTTTAAAAAATAATTGGTCTTTATCATTTATTTGATGAAACATCTCGTATTTTCCACTAGTTCTTTAGACATGGTTTCTCTTAGCTTTTTAACATATTGAAAATATCTGATTTAAATCCTTTTTAACTAAGTCCAGCATGTAGGCTTCCTCAGGGTTAGGGTCTATTGGTTGCTATTTTGTCTATGGGCCACACATTCTTGTTTCTTTGCATGTTTCATAACTATTTTGAAAACTGAACATTTTAAATAATATAATGTGCAACTCTGGAAATCAGATTCTACCCACTCCCCAAGATTCACTGTTGTTTCTGTTTGTTGTAGTAGTTGTTGGTTTAGTGACTTTTCTGAACTCATTCTTTTTTTTTCTTTTTTTTTTTCAGAGACAGGGTCTGAGTTGGTGACTCAAGGGATCCTCTGGCCTTAGTTTCCTGAGTAGCTGGGACTACACATGTGTGCTATTGCACCTAGCTTATGAACTCTTTTTTTAAAGTCTGCAATTTTTATTTTGTGTGACCACTCAGGTTTCTATTCAGTTAGCTTAGCGGTCAGCTAATGATTAGAGATGCAGGTTTCCTTAAACACCTTCAACCAAAAAATCTCCCAGTCTTTCCTGAGGGGTTTAGTATCTATGTTGAAAGATGCCTTCAACAATCAGCCAAGCACTTTATATTAGGTTGGTGCCAAAGTAATTGCACTGAAACGGCAAAACTACAACTACTCTGGCACCAACCAACCAAATAATTCTGCCTTAGCCTTCACTTCTTGCTTCTGTAGTGCCTCAAGGTGAGTGAGAGGTTAGAGCTCATATGCTTCTGCAGTGCCTCAAGGTCAGCCAGAGGTTAGAGCTCAGGGCCTTCTCAGGCTTTTCTTGAGTGTTCACATGACCCTAGGTATGTGCACACCCTAAGCACCTTCTACAGTCTCAGATATATGTAAGAGTTCTTCAAAGCCCTATGAACATCTTATCCCCCAGCTAAATATTTTAGTATGGCTGGAGCAAAAGGTGTTCTGAAAAGTTTAAGGGTTTTTTTTTTGACCTTTATAATGAATGTTATGGGGAGCCACTAGTAGAATTTTAAGTAAAGAAGGAGACTGACTAGATACAGTACAAAACTATTTTGCCAATGAGATGGAGAATGGATTGAAAGGGAGCAGACTGAAGGCAGAAAGATCAAAGAACATTTTTAAAAAGTAGCCTGGGGAACATGGTGAAATCCTGTCTTTATTAAAAAAATAAATAAATAAACAAAAATTAGCTGGGCATGATGGCAAGCATTTGTAGTCCTAGCTACTTGGGAGGGCTGCTTGAGCACGGGGAGGAGGAGGTTGCAGTGAGCTGACATGGTGCCACCGCATTCCAGCCTGGGTAACAAAGCAAGACCCTAATTCAAAAATACATACACAATATAAAATAAAAAATAAGTGACGAAGGTCTGAGTTAAGGCAAAGTGGGGAGTATTTAGAAGGGGAAGTGGTGGATTGGAAAAACTTACGGAGATTATACATTTCATAGTTTCTACAGTGGTTAATTGGGAGGCCAGTGGGGAGAGGTGAAAGAGAGGTGAGTGTTTACACTCTTAAGTTTCTGATTAGGAAAATTATTTGGAGGATGGGGTTATTCACCCCACCCCCCAAAAAAGAAAGTGAATAGGCATAGGTTTTTGGGGGGAAGCATAAAGATATGGATCCAAATATTACTTATGAGTAAAATAATTTTCGTGTTTTTAGAGATATGAATATCTTAAAGGAAAAATCCAATGCAACTGTGCTACTCAAATCACAGTTTGGATCCAGGAGCTGTAATCTTTCCTCACCCTCTGTCCATTCTCGCCATTCTTGATTTAGGGATGCTTTAAAGACACTTGTTATTTGGAACATATTTGAGAAAGTGAGAGGAACCTGGCAAACAAGCTGCCTTAAACAGACTGTACCTAGACCCAGAATGTGACATCAACTTGTCAAGTCATATCCTGTGCAATTTTGCTTTTTGAAAACCCAGCACAAAGTACATCATGAGTAAAACGTGACTGTTGATAATTACATGGAGAAATGTGAATAAACGATTCTTTAAACACCGTCTAAACTCGGCTTAAAATCGGTGGTTTGAACATTTGGGGAACATTTGGGAAACATTAGTTTTACTTGAAATCCAATAGTTGCAAAGCAATGACGAGAGGTGGGGATAAAGCGAGCTTACGGAAAAGAGCGTCTTACCGACCCCCTCTAATCACACCATCTCCACTGTTTTTTAAAAATTTGCTTCTCAGATAACCAAGTTAAATCTAGTTCAAATGAACCTTTTAGTTTTTGAGGAGGATCATAATAGTAGTGAACACCAAAACGAAAGGGGATCTGGGCTTTGCAATACTAACAGTTCCATTTCGTAGCCAGTCGCCTCCCGGGCTGGATGTGCCGCCGTCCCAGATCTCTGCGGTGGCCAGAGAGCTTAGAAGTGGAGAGAGAAAAAGGAGGCGTCGCTGGGCGCGAGCGGCCCGGGCTCTAACTTCCGCCTCACAGTCTAGCAGAGACAGGAGACGCCCGGCGGCCCGCACCGTCTGTCCCGAGCGCTCCTCCTGGACACCCGCCTGACTACCAGTCGTCTCCAATTGGCCGTCGGGGAACGGAAGCCGAAGCAGACCAATGGACCCGGAAGTACTTCGCGGCGGAGGCCCGGGCAACTCTTTTGAATGGAATCGGGCTGATTCATCGCCGGTTTGCGGAGTCAGAGCCGGGTCGGGTCTGCGCCGCTGCTGTTGTTGCCTCTGTCTTCGCGTCACCGCAGAGGCAAGACAGGGGTCCAGATCGCTGCATCCGGCTCCCGCCCGCTCTCAGGTAAGACCCAGAAAGCAGGCCTGGGAGGTCCGGGGAGGCAGCCTTGCTAGGCCGCTGCCAGCCCAGTGCTTTCCTGAGTCACGTTGCACAGCTGAGTTGCCACTGGAGGCCTGGGCCGCGAGGGAGGAGCCCAGACTCCTTCATACTCTTCGCCTGCTGTCGGGGGTCTCTGGCAGGATCAGGTCTGGATGTTGTCTCCTTTCTCCATTCTTTTCTGCCTGGCCGAATTCACATCATGGGAACCTCTACTCCCTATATAGAGAGAATCCTTGTTTATGGCCTGTTTATCTGCGCTCATCCGTAGTTGTTCCTGTCTTGAAAAACTTCAAAGCAGACCGGGGAAACGAGAGAGAGAGAGAGAGAGAGAGAGAAAGAGAGAGAGAGAGAATTAACTTTCCCATTGAAGACGTTTGTTTTATCACTTGTCCTTCCTGTAAGCCTTGATCCTTTTTCCGTTAGTGTTAGGTTTTCAACTCCTTCCAAAAAATAAAAGTTCTGCAGATACACTGGTTTTTGATCTTGAATATTTTCAAAACAAAGTGTACTCCTATGCCTGTTAACTTACTTTCAATATTGTCCTAATTGAGTAATTGTTGGTGAATTGATTACATTTCCCGTCTTCAGTAAAGCAGAAATCTGCGATCTCGTGTTACATCTAGAAACTTAATTTTCCTGAGGATATAGCTCTGTGTCTGTCAAAGCAAAAAGCATGTAAACTTTTCGAGTCTATAAACTTAGTGACTGAACGAAAAATTCTTGAGAAAATAAATGGTAACCAAAAGTTGATAAAAATTTTATGGAAAAGGCAGGGGAGAGGGTTTAAAAATTAGCATAGAGTTTTAGTGGGAAAATGATTTTGTTTCACTGGTCACAAGTATGTTTTTAATGCTGCTGACTTAATGTGTTTGAGAAAAGCAGCAAGACATGCACTGATACTGTTGAAATAACAAAAAAATGAACAGTTTTTGTGGAGATGATTAATATAATGATGGCCTTCCTGTCACATAAGGCTACTAGCTGACTCGTTTCAAGTTTAGAGGTTAATATATGTATTGGTTCTGAATTAACTACAGTTAAGGTGTGTTTAGTGAAGTGCTAATTAGTGAAAAGCCTGAATGTTGTCTTGAATTTGTCCCTAAATCTTGCCAAGGGAAGAAAATTTTCAAGTCATGATCTTTCGTTGATGCTTCAACTGTTGACTTTGGGAAGTTTTTGTTCCACCTCAAGTGCTTGGTAAATAATATATTGCCATTTTAATATAACTGGATTTTAATCTCTGACAGGTTTATCTTATTTTTATACTGGCCATATAAACTATGTGCTTATTAGTATGTAGTTTGTGAACCATATGTATAAAAAAAATGTTATTATTGCTGTTGTTATTGTCATTTTAGAAGTGGAAGAGATTATTAATCTAGTTCTCTTATTTCAGTAACAAGAAGCAATTGTACTTTTTTAATTTTCAATTTTATAATAATGTTCATGTAATAATCCAGCATCCACCTGTGAAACCCTTGCCTGAATATCCATGTGATTTATTGCTCATGAACTTTTCATATGCCCTGTTTGTTGCACTCATTTTGACATTTCATATTCTGTTTTGTGTGTGATACTTTGGTGACCTTATTTGCAAAATGGGAGAACTGCATTAAATAATCTCTTCTAGTTCTAAAATGATAATAATAACAATTAGAACGATAACAATAGTAATGGCAACATTTATTGAGTACCTTGGATGTTCCAGGCACTATAAGTTGCTTGGGACTTTTTTTTTTTTTTAAGATGAAGTCTCGCTCTTGTTGCCCAGGCTGGAATGCAATGGTGGGATGTCAGCTCATTGCAACCTCCGCCTCCCAGGTTCAAGCGATTCTCCTGCCTCAGCGTCCCCAGTAGCTGGGATTAAAGGTGCCTGCCACCACACCCAGCTGATTTTTGTATTTTTAGTAGAGACGGGGTTTCACCATGTTGGCCAGGCTGGTCTCAAACTCCTGACCTTGGATGATCTACCCGCCTTGGCCTCCCAAAGTGCTGGGATTACAGGCATGAGCTACCGTGCCTGGCTGCTTTGGACTTATTTTTACAAGAGACTTGCAAAGTAGGTATTATTCCCATTTTATAAATGGGGTCTAGAGTATAGAAGAAGGTAAAAATTAGTGTCATATAGTGAGTAGGTGGTGAAGCCAGGATTTAAATTGATGTTGTCTGGTTCGAGAGCCTTTACTACTCTACACTGCTGTCCTTTCACTTTATGTATTTTTTATGGGTTTATGTTACGCTCCTTCTACCCACCTGTCCCAATAGATTATAAATTCTGTCAGTGAATGCTGCTAAATTTCTTGGGTATACAAGATGGTTCAGCCATCTCTCCATCTCTGTGGGTCCTGCATCTGTAGATTCAGCCAACCACACATTGAAATAATTTGGAGAAAAGTTGCATCTAGGCCAGGCACAGTGGCTCATGCCTGTAATCCCAGCACTTTAGGAGGCCAAGGCAGGTGGGTCACCTGAAGTCAGGAGTTTGAGACCAGCCTGGCCAACATGGCTAAACGCCGTCTCTACTAAAAATTGAAAAATACAAAAATTAGCTGGGCATGGTAGCATGCGCCTGTAATCCCATCTACTGGGGAGGCTGAGGCAGGAGAATCGCCTGAACCTTGGAGGCAGAGGTTGCAGTGAGTTGTGCCACTGCACTCCAGCCTGGGCAACAGAGCAAGACTCTGTCTCAAAAAAGAAAAAAAAAGAAGTTGCATGTATATTGAACATGTGTAGACATTTTTCTTTTTGTTATTTCCTAAACAATATAGTATAACTATTTGTATCGTATTTATATGATTATAAGTAATCCAAAAATTAATTTTAAAGCATGTAAGAGGATGTGTATAGGTTATATGCAAATAGGATACTATGTTGTTTTGTATCAGAAACTTTGTATCCATGATTTAGGTGTCCTGTAACCAATTCCCCACAGGTACAAAGGGATGACTGTACTCAAATGTTTTACTTGAATGCGAAATTAGGAGACTCCATAATAGATTATTTATGATGAGTCCATTCTCACTCTTCCTTTTTTTTCTTTTTGAGACTAAGCCTTGCTCTATCGCCCAGGCTGGAGTGCAGTGGCGCGATCTTGGCCCACTGCAGCCTCTGCCTTCTGGGCTCAAGCAATTCTCCTTGCCTTAGCCTGCCTAGCTGGGCTTATAGGTGCCTGCCATCATGCCCAGCTAATTTTTATATTTTTAGTAGAGATGAGGTTTCACCATGTTGGCCAGTCTGGTCTCAAACTCCTGACCTCAGGTGATCCACCTGCCTTGGCCTCCCAAAGTACTGGGATTACAGGCGTGAGCCACCTTGCCCAGCTACCATTCTCACTCTTCGAAGTTTCAGAAATCTTGCGTTCAAAATCCTATTTGTATAATTAAGTTTAATGTTGACTCACTCAATATCTTCCACTTGAAAAAATTTTTAAGACAGTGAGTGTATGAAGTTTTAATTACTTTGCATTAATCAGAAAACAGAGGAATTAGAAATACAGTGAGATAACAAATATGGAGTAGCTTTAAAAGGATTTAGCATCAGTCTGAAAAGTAGTTTTTTTTTAAATTTTATTTTACATTTTATTTAACAAATATTATACTTACAACTATACAGTAACTCCTAGAACAAAGACAAAATCAAGTTTTGTTTTGGTGACAATTTTCTGACAAGATTAACAGCGCACAATGGACAGGTCCTCCATTTGACGTTCAAGGAGCAATCATAAAACAATCCCAAAGTGCTTGGCATTTCAGGCATTAGCCACTGTGTCCAGCATGCCTTTACAGTTTTAAAATGATTTGTCCCACTTCCTGGTACTATTTAAACCATTCCATTGATTAACCAGGGTAATTTAGTATCAATGAAACACTAATAATCCTTAAAGAGTGAATGACAGGACTACATGTCAATAAGACTAAGGTTAAACCTTATCAAAACTTCATAAAAAGAATATTATGATGTCAATGTCCATGTTCCTCTATAAAATGGGTCAATTTTCTTTCTTTCTTTTTTTTTTTTTTGAGACGTATTTGCACTCTGTCACCCAGGCTGGATTGCAATGACACGGTCTCAGCTCACTGCAACCTCCATCTCCAGGGTTCAAGCAATTCTCTTGCCTCAGCCTCCCGAGTAGCTGGGATTACAGGCACCCGACACCACGCCTGGCTAATTTTTTGTATTTTTAGTAGAGACGGGGTTTCACCATGTTGGCCAGGCTGGTCTCAAACTCCTGACCTTGTGATGCACCTGCCTCGGCCTCCCAAAGTGCTGGGATTTCAGGGATGAGCCACCTCACCTGGCTAAAATGGGTCAATTTTCAAAAGGAAAGGAGGCAGGGGAATGTGAATGACAAAATCGGTCCAGCTCTGCTTTCATCTCATTCTGCTCAGTTTCTGTAATGGGTAGATCCGCTAGAATTTCAGTTCTCTTTGTTGCTAGCGTCTCGGATGTTCTGTCCATGTTTAAGGAACCTTTTGCTGGGTGGCACTGCTTTAATTGCTACTGGGGTAGCTACATTTGAGTTGTATTTTGATGAAAGCTGGAGAATATCTCCTGGAATTTTAGTTACTTCTGGAGGTGTTGGTGTTCTGAGAAGATTCTCATAAGAAGAAATTGTAGGTGAAGAGAGATCTGGTAAATTCTCAAAGCATGTGTCTGAATTTAAAACCAACGAAGTACATTCTTTAACTTCCAAATCGTTTGATGAACAATTTGTTTTTGGTAATGGGTAATTTGTGGATACCAAAGCTATGCTGTTCTTCGCAGATGGAATTTTCAAACCAGGAGTACACAATGTAGGTACCAAAGGAGAATCTGTAAACTCAGTATCACTTTTTCCCAACTGCTGGATGTTGGGGCCAGGAGTGGCAAAAACATTATCATTGGGCCTTGATTCTGTATCTGTGTTCTCCTCACTTTTATTATTCCTCACATTTTTAAGTCCCATTGTGTAATCTTCATTTAAACACATAGTATATTCAGAGATACCAAAGTGTTCTAATTTAGGAGTTACACACTCAAAATCATCAATTTTTAGTGCACATTTTGGAGTTTTTAGTACTTTTACTAGTGACTGGTAGGTGGAGTTAAAATTACGGGCTCTTCCTTATAGTTGTTCACTGACTGTGGAAGGTTTGGTAGAACTTGGGATACCATGTCCTTGGGATGGACTTGGGATATCAAGTCCAAAATCTGAAAGTTGTGGACTACATCGAGACTTCTCAGAAATACAACTGCTTGCCACAGGAGGATCAGACAGATCATTGTTCACATCAGGCTCCTGAAAATTTTCACAATTAGACAACTCTGGGTCAGAGTTAATGGCTTCTTGTTCATGCATTGAATTTTTCTTGACACATGGACTACATCCATACTTCTGGAAATGCTCTCTTATTTTCATAATATCCATTGAATTTTTTTCCATTAGTACTTTTGTTGCCTTCATGAAATCAATGCTTTCTTGATTTTCCAGTCTTGTTTCATAAAGAATATTAACATCATCCGCTTTCGTCTCCGTCCAACGCTCGCTGTAACCAGGCCATCTCGCAGTCCAGCGTGCTGGCCAGAGACCGCAGCTTCCCGCAGAAGTTCCGAATTGGGTCCATGTTGAGCACAGCGGGGAAGGACTCTAGATGTGTGTGGACACCACCGCTCAGCTCACAGCCTCCTACCATTAGTTTGAATGTCTCGGCCAAAAGTAATTTTTTTTTTGAGACGGATTCTCGTTCTGTGACCCAGACTGGAGTGCGGTGGCTTGATCTTGGCTCACTGTAACCTCCACCTTCCGGGTTCAAGTGATACTCCATCTCCCGAGTAGCTGGGATTACAGGCACCTGCCACCACATCTGGCTAATTTTTGTATTTTTAGTAGACATGGGGTTTTGCCATGTTGGCCAGGCTGGTCTCGAACTCTTGACCGCAAGTGATCTGCCCGCCTCGGCTTCCCAAAGTGCTGGGATTACAGGTGTGAGCCACCGCACCCTGCCAAAAATTGATTTATTTTAAATACAGCATGGACATGATCTAACAATATCAGGTTCAAATCAGACGTTAAGAGAGAAAGAAAAAGTGAAAGTCATCAACCTCTGAAAGTACTGATACCTTTTTTGTACTGTTTTTACCAACGAGGATTCTAAATATTTATGTATGACATTATGTTAGGTATAAACATTTTATTCATATTGTCTGATAACATTTTCTATAAAGTTAATTATATCATGAATGAGCTTTTGAGTCTTCTGCTGTTTGATAGCTGTAAAAACTTGGTTTAGATCCATTGACCTTTTTATTGCTTTTATTTCTAGAATTGAAAGTATTCCCTTTTATGTTAAGCATACACATTCACTTTGTGAATCTTTCTGCTAAATTCTGTGAAATGCAAGTCCCTATCTCCAATGTGATTTAGTAATGTGAAATATGCCCTGCATTTTGAAACCCAATAAGTGGCAGACTATGTGAGGAAACAGGATCTGTGTTTGTAGCCATGCTCAGGATGGGGGTGCTGATGATAGTAGGAGGGCCATCTTTGCTTCATAACTGAAAAACGTTTTTATTTTTAGATTTATAGGTACCATTTAGAATTAGTCCAATGATTTTTAAAATTTCTATATTATTCATTTCCTTTTATTCATGTTTGTGTACCTTTTAGCCTTTTTCCATGTGTGAACTATATCAACATCCTAAAACATGAAAAAATATGTCACACATCTCTTTAGAAAACAGGTTCTTATTGCAAAGTTTTGTGTGATGAAGTTCTTTCTTGTTGAATAAGTAACTGAATAAGAATGTAACTTTTTTGGTTTTAGAAATATATTGTTTACTTATTGACCCTTTAAACAACTCATCTATTGAGAGGAAATTAACATAATATAAAACTAGCCATTTTAAAGTGAACAGTTTAGTATCATTTAGTCCATTCACAGTATGCCATTACCACCTCAATTTAGTTCCAGAACATTTCTGTCATTCCAAGGTAAAAAGTCTCGTAGCCATTTAGCAGTTTCTCCATTTTCCTCCCTTCCCCACCCACTGATAACTACCAGTCTGCATTCTGTCTCTATGGATTTATTGGATAGTTTGTGTACATGAAATCACATAGCATGTGACCTTTTGTGCCTGGCTTCTTTTACATAGTGTGATATTTTGAGGTTCAGCCAACTTGTAACATGTGCAATAGTACTTTATTCCTTTTTATAGCTGAACAGTATTTCATATTACAATATTTCCTTATGTGTATATAGTAGAATTTGTTTATCCATTCATTCTTTGGTGGACATTTGGACTGTTTCTACCTTTTGGCTATTGTAAATAGTGGCGGTGTAAACAGTATGTATATGAGCTTACTTTGAGTATTTGTTTTCAGTTTTATGGGTATATACCTATGAGTGGAGTTGCTGGATCAAATGCTAATTCTATGTTTAACTTTGAGGAACTGCCAAACTGTTTCCAGCACTTGTTGGTTCTTAATTTTGAGAAAATTAATCTAAGATATTATCATCTCAAGATAGATAGTCTGAGATTTTGTTTATATCAATGGTTCTCAATTGAGAGTGATTTTTGAGACAATCAAAAATGTCTCCAAACATTTACCCCCGGGGACATTTGGTAAAGTTTGAGACATTTTTTTTTCTTTTTTTTTTTTTTAACAGTCAACAGCAAGAAAGCTTGTCTGGAGACATTTTTGATTGTCACAAATGGATAGGTGCTGCTG
This sequence comes from Cheracebus regulus, assembly GCA_963574635.1. Taxonomy (NCBI): domain Eukaryota; kingdom Metazoa; phylum Chordata; class Mammalia; order Primates; family Pitheciidae; genus Cheracebus; species Cheracebus regulus. Next base: position 15,804 of record CAUYQU010066226.1, on the reverse strand, counting down.
TTATCTAGTGGAGCTTAGGGATGATGTTCAACATCCTATAATGCCCAAGACAGCCTCACCAGCAACAACAAATTATCTGGTTCTGAATATCAGTAGTACTGAAGTTAGTAAATCCTGGCTTGTACCATCAATTTTATTGTCATCATTAGAGACTAGAGTGCTATAATCTGTCTCCTTTGCATTAGCTTTGATTTTGTAATAATGTAAAACATTTACTTTGTTGCTTTTCTTCCTTTTGTCATTGTTAAAATGAAAAATTCTGATTTCTCCACTGTGCTAAATGAAGACTGAAAAAAATAGGCTACAAAGATGAAGTCTCTAGTGTTCTATATCTTTTTGAAAGATGGATCAGTGCTTTGGGCAACACAGTAAGACCCAAAGGATGATGCCGTCACTATAATTTTTTTCACTATTGCATTATTTTAGGTAATTCTTGTCATTTTTCCATATTCTTGTCATTTTAGTCTTTTTTGGCATAGTTGGGAATAATTGATTAAGATACGATGAACTAATACTTCCTAGTATGGTAAAATAGCAAATTTTCAGAGTATAAGAAGAATAACATTCTATAATATTTGATAGATGTATAATAATATTTAGTTAACCTATATAGTAATTACATGATAGAATGAATTGTTCTATTTAAAAATATAAGTAAATTTTAATTTTGTTTATTTATTTATTTTTTGAGATGGAGTTTCACTCTTGTTGCCCAGGCTGGAGTGTGATGGAACGTTCTTGGCTCACTGTAACCTCTGCCTCTCGGTTCAAGCGGTTCTCCTGCTTCAGCCTCCCAAGTAGCTGAGATTACAGGTGCCCACCACCATGCCTGGCTAAATTTTTTGTGTTTTTAGTAGAGATGGGGTTTCACCATGTTGGCCAGGCTGGTCTCCCAAAGTGCTGGGATTACAGGCGTGAGCCACTGCGCCTGGTCTATTTTGTTCTTTGAAAGATGCCTGGAAAGACTAAAAGTTTTGAAATATCTCTTCAAAGTTAGTGTTCATGAAAGAAACATACAGATAAAATTTGTATACAGGGTTCATCACTATGCTCTGTAGCTCCCAGTAAGGTAGATCATTCTAAACTCTGAGGAAATGATTATTTAAAAAATTTTAATTTCTACTTCATTTTTAGGAATTTTGATTATTTTAAAGGTTTTGGTATAAATTTTTCCCCCTTAAATTATCAAAATAATTATATCTTATTTTGTTTACCTTTTATAGGAGAGAAAAAAATATATACTTGGGGAAACTGTACCTGCCAGAATTAGCAAGAGCTTTCTTTAAGAAGCAATTTGTCAAATTCAACAAATTGAAAGTTAACACCTTAAGAGTTGTAGTTACTGACCAGGTAAGGTTTAAAATGTATTTTACTTTTAATTATTCTTTTAGGGACGGATAGAGAGATAGTATGAAAATGTATTACTTTTAACAGATGTCAAATTATGAATATGTGTGATAGATAGATAACCAGATTTTGAAAAGTGGTATGATTTGGAATATGTATCAATATACTTAATCCCCAAATTATTTTTATTAAACCTAATTATCTTAAATGTTTTAATTTGTTAAATATATTTTCTCTTTACTGAGACATCTAATTTTGCTACAGAAACAAATTTGATCTGCCAGATTTTCTTTCTCTCTGCTCCTTGCATCACTCATGTATATTCACAGCATCTGGAGTCTGTGTAAAGTCATCAGAAACAAAACAGAGGGCTAGATAAACTGAATACAGCTGGGAATCAGTTTTGGCCTAGAATATATGTATACTAATATATACTGTATGTTGTTTGTTTTTTCTGTTGGTTCTTTAAGTTTGTAAGCTTGAAATGGTCCAAAAGAAATTTTTTTTGATAATATATCCTAGAGAAGTGGTTGAATATTATAAAATATACAGGATTTTCCCCCCCTGTTCTTAAGACATTTAAAAGTGCTGTGTGTTGAATGCCATATCTGAGTTGAGGAATTTCAGTGAGGATTTGGTGGAGATTTTATTTGTAAATGTTGCTATTAGGAGGATGAGTTAAGATTGTAAAGTAGAAATTTTATCTGGACTACCACGTTTTATGTACATTTTCATTTTAAAAAATGAATTTTTAAAATTGTGAATCTCATAAACATGTTACATGAAATAAGCCAGATATGAAAAAATATATTATTTCATTTATGTAAAATTCAAAAAGAGCAGAACTAATCTATGTTGTTGAAAGTTGAATTTTACCTTTGCAGGGTGGAATAGACTGAAAGTCAGGCTTGGGTGGCGTTTCTGAGGTGCCAGTAATGTTCTGTTTCTTGAACTAGGTGATGGTTACATGGTTGTGTTCACTTTGAAGGTTCCATTTGTGTTCTTTTCTGTACATCCACTTTTCTGTATGTGAACTTGAATCAAGCTTGCAATATTAACATTGTTAAATTATTACCAGTATTCAACAAACATGATTGGGGGTGGGAGGGTAATGTAATAAGCCTAAGTACATTATTGAGTTTGAGTTTATATAGCAATTCTAACTAGTAAAATAATGTTAATCAATCTGTTAACATTTAATTTGGAATATAATTTGTAGTAATACCATTTTCTAAAGCATACACTTAGGAAGAAGAGGAATTTAGGACATGGCAATTTTCAAGTAGAAAAAATCCTTTATTGTCATTTTAAAATTACTTAGTTGTTCTGCTATTAATTTTTAAAATTTGATTACTTCTTTTTGTTATTTGAGGCCATGTAAGTACACTTGATGGTATTAATTTCTTCTGTGACGCTTTCAAGCTTGTAAGAATATCTTCTGTAGTTACTCTAAACCTTAAGACTAAATCAGATTTACATAATAAATCCACTTTGTATTGGTTAACTCCAAAATTATGATTGAGAAGTGCAGTTGAATTTCCTTAGTGAAAAAAGTGTGTATCTCTACAACATCTGAAATAACACAAAATATCTGTATAGGTTCTAGACCACTATCTTAATATGTTTAATGTTTACGCTATAGTATTTCTTTTAGCATAATGAGTTCAGTTTTTAAAAGCCTTTGATGGTAATTCAGAGATCCATAATCTGCTCACAATGTCTTTCACATGTAGTTTTGATGATAACTGACAAGCTGTAAGTTAATTAGCACAGAACTTACTAATGAGTATGTTAAAATTTAATTTAAAAGTGAGGATTTTTATTTGTACACTCCGGACAAATTGAAGGAAATTCAATCATACATATGATAAGCATTTCAGGCAATTTTTCTGCATTCAGGTACTTTATTAGATAACAATAAGAAAATATAATTAACTTAATGATAGCAAAGTTTTGAAAGTATGCTAAGATTGCTTGTCTTTAAAACTGGGGATAACCCAAAACCAAAGCAGTAAAATAAGGTCTGTTAATTAGCATAGAAGACAGCTTTTTGAATTAATATGTGGTGTTAATTAACAGGAAGTCTGATGTTGTGTTGTAATTACCACCAATATTTTTGACATACTGAGTGACTGAAGGTGAATTATCTAGATAGCAATTGAGTAAACACTTTTGTGCTTAGGAACGTTTTTTCTTTGTTTCTGTTTTCTAGAAATATGGACAGACTTCTTAGACTTGGAGGAGGTATGCCTGGACTGGGCCAGGTTAGTATATAGTCTCTTGAGTATTTCCTTGTGTGTAAACTATAGCCTTTTTGTAGTTATCCAGAGAGAAAGAAATTACCCCCAAGAAAATCACCTAACAGATAACTTTATGGTAAGAAGCTTACCTTATTGATGTTTGCTATCTTGCAACACTAGGTAACATGTGGAAAACATTTATTATTTTAGTTTACTTTTCTCCTGGGAATAAAAATTTTCTGATATTTGCTTTGTTTAAAATTTTGAGATATGTGAGATTATCAAAGTTGACTTTTAGAGAAAAGAAATCCTCAAAATAGCTTATTTACGGAATTTACAGTGTAAACTTTAGATGTAACACCAGAAAAAGTAAGCATGTCTTCCTGTTTGTCAGATCCAGAAAACTGACCCTTAGAATGTTTGTGTGTACAGTCTTAACACTGGCAAATTTCTGCTAGTAATTGTAATAGATAGATGGATGAATAAGTAATCTCTCTCCTTTCCTTTAAATTTGTTATAAATGGTTTCTTTTATAATCTTTTTAAAAATTAAATAAGATTTCATTTGTTTTAATATTGCTTGTCTTTTTTCATTTGCTATTGGGCAAATGACCTCTAGATTTCTGCCTCAGGATAGTCTGTCTGCTTTCAGGTCAAGAATTCCTGCCTCTTGTGAGTTCTACACTTTTGATCTTTGCAATCATACATTGACTTAATACTAATTAACAAAAGAAATGACTGTTTTTCTCTTCCTCAGACTTTTATGTATGCAATGTATTGTTTTATGACCAAATATTAGAAATATTTTTATAGCCCTTTTTAAAATCCCTTTAGTTTTCAGCTTTCCCACATTTTTGTATTGCTATCAATGACTTCATCTTTCTTCAAAGTAATCTATGTTTACTGTAAGAAGCAGTTTTTATTTGAGACTTCATGAAGTTCTCAGTGTTGTAGAAGCCCTTTTTTAAGAACTGTTTGATAAGGTCTATTGTGGTTTATGACTTTTAGGAAATTGAAATCTTTTTGTGATTCTGTATTGCATTCTTGGATAGATTTTAGTTGTTTTTCATTTACTTTTGTTATTTTTGATGATTTCTCATGTTTCTTTGTGTCAGCCTATTTCTTCATGATTCTTCATTTTTGTAACACCTGTATAACTTATTCTCTTGAGGCCTAATCCTCTTTGACCTTGATCCCAAACCTGTTTCCATTCTTTTGTAAACATTCTAGAGAGCTTCTAGAATTTCTCTTAATTTATTCTGAAATTAGTAGGAATAATGTTCAGGCATTGAAAATGTGAGATGTGAACAGAGGTTGTATGTAGATACTGCAAATTTATCTGCAAGTTATAGGTGAAGATGTTGCCTTAGAATTCTTAAGGAAAGTTGCATCAAGTTTAAATATAAAAATAACTTTCCTTAAGCATAGATATAATACATTATCCATTTGGAAATCCATGCTGGAAAACTCCTGGATATGAAATAATGGTTTTACTGACCACAAAGTGAGCTACATTATAGCCCAATGGCGACTGCAAACCTTTGTATCAAGAGGAAAACTTAATGTTTTTTCAGTAATCTTATTGGTTTCCGATTATTTAATCAGCCATTGTGTCCTTAGTTTGTACTCTTTTTTGATGTTAAAAACCTGTTGCTTAAGAATCATTTCATATATATATAAAAAACATATATATTATATATATTTCATCTCAATTAGATGACAAACTCAAAGAAATAATTTGTGGAACTCTTATTTTTATGATATCTCCCTTATCCTATATGAGGTGTTTAATCTTCTTTTTCTCTAAAGTTTTATTTTATATTGTTACAGGAATAATTTGACAAATACTTAATGACATTACTTTTGCAACATGAAATGTTAAGCATGTAATTTTTTTGCATAAGAATATGTTGTTATTTATTTTTAATAAGAAGTCAAAGATGTTTGGATTAATAATAGCCATCTTTTCATTAGATAAGGCATCGCCACCAATAGTAGTAGAAAAGGATACACAAATTGGCCTTTCCCTCTGAAAATCAGTGGGAAATGTTATCTTACCATTTACTGGAAAAGGCAGGATTCCCTCCCAAATCAGAGCAGGTCACTTGCTGGTAAGTTTATAGATGGCCCTCTTAAAATGCGGCAGTAGATAGGAACAGAGCAGGTAAGGGCCTCACATAATTGAGAGTCCTTTAAGGTTATTTTATTTCCTTGATTGAAAAACAAGAACCATGGACATTTTATGAGTGAATAGACTACCTTAAATCATTATCTATACAAATAACCTAACTTCCATGGAAGAAATGTTCACGACTATTTTTTTTTATATCAATGCTACTTTGCTGACTTGAAGACATTTTGTTTCATTCCCAATTGACACTAACCTAGTGGTTAGTGTCAGACTCTGTAAGTTAAATGGTCACTTTTGCAAAGGACTATCTTTACTTCAGATGCCAGCTACACTTCATATGTTCCCAAGCCATCCACATTTTTGACTGACCTTTTGACCTAAGTATAAATTTGGAGGTCCTCACAACATCCTCAGGTTTGATAATTCAGTAGAACAACTGACAGAACTCAAGAAAGTGCTGTGCTTATTATTATAGTTTTGTTATCCAGGCATACAGATTAGGAGGACCAGCGAAATGAAGACACACAGGACATGGTCTGGGAGGCGATGCAGAGCTCCTTTGCCCTCTCTTCATGGAATTAGGGCATGGCACTCTCCCTGCACATTAATGAGTTTACCAGCTAGGGAGCTCCATCCTGGTGTAGCTTTGGTGTCCAGAGTTTTTGTTGGGACTTGGCATACATGGGCTTGATGATTAAATCATTGACTGGGTGATCGGACTCAAAATTCAAAATCTTCAGCCTCCCTTCCCTCCTTGGAAGTGGGCCTGGCTCAAAGTCTTAGCCCTCTAATTACCATGTTAGTCTTATGGTGATCAGCCCTCATCCTCAAGCTATCTAGGGGTGTGCACTGAGTTACTACATTCGCATAACAAAAGAAACTCCGGGTTTTTGAGGCTTTGTGCCAGAAACTCAGGATAAAGACCAGATTATACAACAAAGACTTGTTTTCAGCCTTGACTTCATTATTTGTAGAAGTAATGCAATATTTCATCTGAATTTTTATTGTACTATTATTTGATAGTGATTTTTGTACCCTTTCCAAGAGACACGATCCCACCTTGAGTCCTAATGCCTTTAATATAGCCCAATAGTAATAAGAAGGTATTTGGGCTTTGCTCTGTGTGCTCATTGGTCATGTTATTACTATTATTATTATTATTATTACTATTTTTTGAGTCAGAGACTTGCTTTATTGCCCAGTTTGGAGTGCAGTGTCATGATCTTGGCTCACTGCAATCTTACCCTCCTTGGTTCAAGCAATTCTCCAGCCTCAGCCTTGCAAGTAGCTGGGATTACAGGCATGAGCCACCACACCCAGCTAATTTTTGTATTTTTAGTAGAGATGGGGTTTTACCATGTTGGCTGGGCTGATCTTAAACTTGTGACCTCAAGTAATCTGCCCACTGCGGCCTCAGATGTGAGCCACTGCAGCTGGGCTGGTCGTGTTTTTTTAATGGCGGAATTCGCAGTAATAATATAGGAATATCAGTATTATAATCACAGTTGATACTGATATTTCATTGTTTTTGAGGTCACTTGGCTTTAGTTGTTTTATTTGGCAGTTATCCTAGGGCTAGTAGATAAAAAAGGAACTTTTAAATAATCAAGGTCCCCATTCATTCTAGTCTCTTAATTTTCTCTAAATAGAACTTGACTTTTCTCTTTTCCAAGGCTAATCCTTCCACTTATTCTCGGATCTCGTTCTCTTGACACATTGCTTATCTCCATTGACCTCTTTCTCTGCCTACAAAGATGTTTAAGTCTCCTGTATCCAAAAACAAAACTCCACTGCATACTTCCATTAAACCTTTCTTCCATTTATTTCTAGTATTCCTGAAATAATAGCTTAAACTCCATAATCTACCTAATTACCTCTGTTCACTCACATGAGAATGCATTCTGGCCAACTCCTGTTTTACTATACTGGAATTTTTTAAACTCCCAAGTCTATTGGCCTATTTTCATTCCCTTTTAACTAAACTTCAATATTCCACACTTGCTATCTTAAGCCTTTCTCTTCCATTAGTTTTTATCATGCTGTCTTTTCCTGTTTCTCATTATGGTATCCATTCTTACAAAGCAACTAAGTTTTATTTTTTATAATATCACATTTTAAAATGTTAATATTGGCTGGGTCTAGTGGCTCACACCTGTAATCCTAGCACTTTGGGAGACTGAGGGGACAGATCACATGAGGCTAGGAGTTCAAGACCAGCCTGACCAACATGGGGAAACCCCGTCTCTACTAAAAATACAAAAATCACCTGGAGGTGGTGGTGCACATCTGTAATTCCAGCTACTCAGGAGGCTGAAGGAGGAGAATCATTTGAACCCAGGAGATGGAGGTCACAGTGTGCCGAGATTGTACCACTGCACTCCAGCCTAGGTGACAGAGTAAGACTGTGTCTCAAAACAAAGCAAAACAAAACAAAACAAAAACAGTTAATATTTGAATAGTGATAGGCTAAAATAATTAAATTTGTCCCCAGTCCTCTACTTCAGTATAACTTACCAGCAGTTTGAAGCAGAAATAAAGATGTTTTATTAGTACTATTAAAATGTATGAAATAATAGCTTTAAATTTCTAATGTGTTTCTGGATTTTCTTTGGTAAAGTGCTTACAAACTTGAAATTACTAAAAGCTATGAAATTATTGTATTAAAAACATATATTGCTATAATTTGACTACTTCTTTGTCTTTATAACAAACTCCACCTAGGTCTTGGCAGCTAAACAATTTCTAAAAGTAGTGGGAACAGAGCCCAAGGGATGAGAATAACCAAAGCATAGTCTGCAGTTTTTAAAAATTTTGGTTTCTCTCTGGATTCATTTTAGCTTTGGAATAGTCAGTATAAGCTTGAAAGTAGATGGAACTTAAGTAAAATGTCAAAAGGACAAATGTGATATGATTCCACTTATATGAAGTACCTAGAGTATCAGATTCATAATGATAGAAAATAGAATGGTAGTTGCCAGGAGCTGGGAAGACGAGAGAATAGGGAGTTATTGTTCAATAGGTACAGAGTTTCAGTTTGGGATGATGAAAAAAGTTCTGGAGCTGGTGTTGGAGATGGTGGTGTTGGTTGTGCGACATTGTTAATGTACCTGATGTCACTGAATTGTTCACTTAAAAACAGTTAAAGTAGCAAATTTTATATTTTTACTACAAAAAAAGACATTTAAAAGTTCAGCTATCATATCTTTAAAATGAAGTTAATAATACCTACCCAGATGGTTCTTTATGAAGATTAAATAAACTCACATGTGAAGTAGTCAGATGCATAGCAGATAACCTTCCCCAGACACTGCCCCCATTTTTTGAGGAGGGGGCAGAAATTTTTATGTCTTTATGGCCTCAAAATAGGAAAGCACAGCTCAAAAGATTCATAATTTGACTACCTCAAGACAGTATTACTAATTCTTGTCCTCAAAAGGCAACAGAAACAAACTTATAAGACCAGCAAAGATGGAAAGAAGGTACTGGCAACACATTAATCTGCAACACTATGTGGTTCATTCAGCAGAACCATAGATGAGTAAGACAAAAACGATGACTTCATTTAAAAAAAGTAAAATAAGAATGGCTAAATAAAATTATGAAAAGATTCAGTGTCACTGTTTATCAGGGAAATGAAAACTAAAACAACTATTAGATTGGTTTTTTTAAAAAAAAACCCGTTGAATTAAGTATTAATGAAAATTTAGGGAAGCAAGAAGTCTCATGTAAGCTGTGTGTGTGTGTGTGTGTGTGTGTCTATGGGATGGTTAGGGATTGTAGCTCAGTGCTTAGATCATTAGTTGGCAAATAACAGACAATAAATATATGTTAAATGGACACACCATATGTGGTAAATGGTTAAAGACACTTTGGAGAGCAATTTGACAATATCTAGTAAAGTTGAAAATGACCAAACTTCTGTCACTCAACAATTCCATTTATTCACTTTAGAGTAACTTTTATACATCTAAATCAGGAGACATGTTTAAGAATATTGTTACAGCATTGTTTGGAATGTTAAAAATTGCAAAATATTTAAATGTCTAAGTGTGTTACGATGAAATTTATGCAGCAGCTAAAATGAATGAACTAGGTTCTAGATATCAATATGCATAATAGACCTTGTAAACATAGTAAGAGAAAAATTCAGTTGTAAAAAGATACATACATCATGGAAACGTAAATTTCAAAAACATAAAGTAGCACCTTTTTTTAGGGTTACATAACTCCTAAGCAAAAATATTACAAGTTGTTCTGCAGAAGCACTGTCTAGCACAACTTTCTGCAGTGATGGAAGTGTCCATATCTGCACTGTTCAGTACAGTAGCCACTAGCCACATGTTTGTTAAGTACCGTAAATGTGACTGGAGCAGTTGAAGAACTGAATTCTAAATGTTGTATTACTTAACTTTACAGAGTCACATATACCTATTGAGTCCATTGATGTACCTTGTATAACTGAAGAACTGAACTTTTAATTTTATTTAAATTTAAATAGTCACGTCTATCTAGTGACTACTATATTGTACAGCACAGTTCTAGATAATTCACAACAAATTCATGAAAAGGGGGGAGGCAAAAGGAACTTCAACTTTATACATAATGTTCTCTTTTTAGTACACAAACATAAAATAAAGCAAAAGAACAAGTCATAGAATAACACTAAATAATGTTAGATAACATTAAATAACATTTTTCTTTAGTACTTTTTAAAAGAGCCACCAAATAAAATCAGAAAATCATTTGAATTTACTTTTTAGTACTTTTTTATGCCTTACCTAGGTATCCCATTTTCTCTCCCAGTCTTTAATTTGAAGACGATAATACTAGAGAAGTTACCACAGTATAGATCTTGCAGGGCCCTGTAGAAAATTCTCTTCTGAGTGAGTTGGGAAGCCATGAGGGATTGCTGAGCAAAGGAGTTGTGCTTATCAGTATTACATTTTTAAAGAATTTGTATACTCTGAAGATAAAGCTATTACAATAATATTTTAAAATAAATTACAGATTATTACGTTTTATTTTTATTCTATATCTGCTAGAGCAATCCTGCTGTGTAATAAACCATCATAGATTAATGTGTACAATTAGTCTTTATTTATATCTGCCACATTTGAAATATAAGCTTTAATTTTGCTGTAAGCAAATGAGCGGGCCTTTACAAAGTGCTTTTTTATAGATTTTCTTTATATTCCTTGAGTTCTTTAGCTTAACTATATTGACAATATTTATATGCTTATGAATATTCTGGGTACCTTTTTTTCTTTGACTCTGAGTATCTGTTGTAATCCTTTGTACATTTATGAAGAGCCTTTCTAAACATTGGTAGATTAATTTGGGCATTTTCCCTTCTATTAAGAAGTAGAGAAGGGTCAAGAAATTTTAATTGTTTTATTTCTTAGCTTAATGACAAATAATAATGATTTTGCTTTAGAAACAAAGCAAAAATACATTTTTTTGTATTTAACATTTTTATTATTTGCTGCTCTTGTGAGACTATAATTTTATTTGATATAGTTCCTCATTATATACTCTGATGTTTATGTGATAGAAAATTAAGAGAGGGGTCAGGTAAAAAACAAGCTAATTAGAGCATATTCTTTCTAGTTGTCATTGTAGTGTGATTATTCTGAATGTGTATTAAACTCTTTGAAAAACAGGGTGCTCCTAAGAGGTCTCAAATCTAGTCTTGAGGGTTCTCGGTCAAGTAAAAGGGACATAAATTTCCCATAGGTACATTATAGTTAACCTGTGTCAGTTTGTTTGAATATTTTAGTTGTGACAAGTCTTCTTTTGAGAGGAAAGGTCTTTGTCACTTGTGAATGCTAAATTTCCATTTTGATAGGCAATTGCGATAAACAATTTTGTTCAAGTTCTTTAGAATGGAAGAGGATTGGTGATAAATTTTCAGTTACAGAGAAACTATCCTTCAAAATTAATTACATTCTAATGAAGTAAGAGAAAAAATAAAAATTGTGAAAAATAATGAAATGTTTAAAGTTTTAAATATAAAGTCAAGGATATGATGGATCTGTGACATCTGATATCATTTTTGGTAGAAAGAGTATATGGGAAGGAAGACAAAAGAAGATATCTCTGTCTAATACAGGAAATTAAGACATTGGAACGTGTTTGATTTACTGGTTACATTGCTAATTTGGCACATTGATCTTTGGGTTTTCTGTCTTAAACTTGCATAACTTAACTTGTAATTTTTTAGTTCATGTTATCATTTGGGAAGTTCTCCAATTATCAGATTCATTTAAAACCCAGGCAGGTAGGACTGATTCTCTTACAACACAGACTCAAGGTGGTTCTTTATGGTATGTTTTCTGGGTTGAGTGTCCTGAAAGTACGTCACCAGAGCAGGGCAGTGGTCTCCACTGGGCAGCCTCTCAGTGCTGCTTTTTAAACTGTTGCCGCTGATTGCACAGGCTCTTCCCTTCAGAAGACTGAATGCCTGTGAAGGGCATAATGGCTTAAGGACGATAGAGTAACTAATAATAATAAAAATTATGATAGTTGTACTTTTCTCTTACTCATTGTACATTTCCCCCTCTTTTTCCTCAGTTACATTCTTAACTGCCTGTGGTAATTCTCTGTTCCCTAGTGTTCTAAACACCAGAGCCTGAGTTATTGGAAGGAAAATGCTTATCAAAAGTAGAGAGTAGAATGGCAAAACCTAGTTTTTGAAAAGTGCACCATCCTGTTTTATAGAAAAGGAAAACTCACTTTATAGAAAACAACATATTTCACTACCTAGTAGAATACATTTTTGTTGTCATTATATAGCTATATCACTATAGGGAGATGATTTTGATTTTGCTTTAGTTTGCGCCTGGTTTCATGGTTTCTGGGTTATTTCTCTCCCATTTGCAATTTCTGGTTACTATATACATTTCCTGATTTTTACTGTAAAGACTAAATGATGTCTTTGGATATTTTATAGCTGCCATTCTATAAGCCTTTTGCCTTGGAAGCTTTCAACTTGAAATGGTATGAAAATTGTAGTAATATAGGGAGACAGCCCCGTACTGTGAATAGAGAATGTCATTGTAACATCTAGAACAAATGTATGGATCTATAAAGAGAACCCACATATTCTGAAAAGTGTATTAAAATTTTCCGCTAGTATTTTAAAAAGTGGGATGAGAGAGCAGAGGAGAGCAAAATGGACTGATGCTGAGTACCTTCCTTATTCTGATATGAGGTGTTTATGCACTTGATCTTTTAATCCTCACAACAGTCCTACATGGATAGGGATAATTATTTCCATATTATAGGGTCGGGTCACAGAACTAACAAGAAGTGGAGCTAGAGTTGGAACACAACTTTTACTGGTGTCACAGACGTGTTTACAACAGCATTTCTTCAGGTAGATAAAATCAATAGTGTTGTCACTGGTTACTTGTTTCATAAATTAATACAATTTAAATAGTCTTATAATTTTTATTGTAATCAAAAGTAAGATGCTTGTTTTTTAAAATTTTTGGGAAATTAAAATATTTAGGAGAATTTTTATTTATCCTGACATGTAATACTTGGCTCATGTTTTAAGAATATTTAAGGAATTAGTGAATATTTAATCTTATTCCCTATGATAATATGTGTCTTGACACATTGGTAAAGGTAGAGGTTACAAATAGCTCAACTTTTAAAAGGTTTACAATGTTTACTTTTTTAGGTTCTTAAAACATTTTCTTTACTGTTCAGAAGCTGATTAGCACTTCTAATTGCCAAAATATATTGTTTTATTTAAAAAAATTATTTTGGGAAAAAGGCTTCTCTTGTTAAGCTAATTTCAATGACCACTCTTCTTGTACCTTGACTTGTAATAATGAAAAAAGAGATACAGAGAGCTGTTTTATTTGAATAATAGACTTGCCAATTAGCCATCAAGTGCTTCCATCTGTGAAATTGTTGATCAGATGGGTTAGCTGGGATGTTTCCAGACTAGGGCATCATAAATGGCACTTGAAAACTGTCACTTTGATGATGAGGTTTCAAGTATTACACTGCTTGATGCTGTGGAACCTTTTTCTCCTTTTGCAGTACCATGTTTTTTTAGAACATACTGATCTCATTTATGAATTCTGTGGCATCAAGAGAATTTGGGAGACCTGCCACTGATGTAAAGTTCTGCCTAATCTGCTGCTCTGGCCTATGCTGGGATTACACCAGAGTGCTAACAGCTTCTTTCATAGCCTTCACAGTAGTGTTGGTTGGGCATCTGACTGGCACAGGCAGGCGATGCTCATTGCTTGTGGGCCATGAAGCTGGCACACTGGCAAGTTTCGTTGCACTTTCTGATTGATATAAACTCATTTTCAAATTTCTCACTCCCTTAAATAAATGTATAGTAGCCTAAGGCCACATAAGTGTTGAGATTTTTACATGTACCCCTTGTGTGAAATGACTTTAGCATCTGTCTTGCATATTTTTGAAGGATTTAAATTGCTTATTGGTAATTATTACATTTTAAAATGTGCTTATAATAGCATAGAAATATAAATTTCTGGAAATAATTGTTGTCTTTCCTCACTGTTCCTTATCTTCATTGCTCATCCTTATATTTTATGGGAAGTTTATTTTTTTTTAGTAAGTTGACTTCCTCAAATGCCTGTGCATATGATTAGATATTAGAGTCTCTGAGTGACATTTTTCCTTGGTAGGACTGTACTATGCTTTTCTTTTCCTGTAAATCCAAATTCTTTAAATTTGGCCAGGCTTCTGGGTTACCAGTCTGTGTGGGGTCAAATTCATGGCCCATGTCACTTTTTGGACAACAGCATGGATTTCTGCCTGTTCTGCACAGGTCTTTGATCTACCAACTCACTGCAAAAGGCAGTATGTATTGGGCAGTCGTAAAAACCCAGGGCTCTGAAGTTAGGCTAGATCTAGACACTGGCTGAGATCCATGGAAGAGGAAGAGAGAATGAGAATGCAGTGTGAATGTGCAAGAAAATAGATAGTTTGAGATCTTGTTCCTATTCTTCTTCCAGAGCAGGTCATAATTTAGCATCATTCCCAGACCCTTCAACCTCCTCAAGTGGATAAGCTCCCAATGAGAGAAAAGTATCAATTAAAAATAAATTATGTAATTTTGCCTGGCGCAGTGGCTCACGCCTGTAATCCTACCACTTTGGGAGGCTGAGGCAGGCAGATCACTGGGTCAGGAGTTTGAGACCAGCCTGGCCAGCATGGTGAAATCCTGTCTCTACTAAAAATACAAAAATTAGCCTGGCGTAGTGGCATGTGCCTGTAATCCCAGCTACTGGGGAGGCTGAGGCAGGAGAATCACTTGTACCCAGGAGGTAGAGATTGCAGTGAGCTGGGATCATGCCACTGCACTCCATCCTGGGACAGAGCAAGACTCCTTCAAAAAAAAAAAAAAGAAAAAAGTCCAGGCACAGTGGCTCACTCCTGTAATCCCAGCACTTTGGGATGCCGAGGTGGGCAGATCACCTGAGGTTGGGAGTTCAAGACCGTCCTGACCAACATGGAGAAACCCCGTCTCTACTAAATATACAAAAATACAAAATGTGGTGGCACATGCCTGTAATCCCAGCTACTTAGGAGGCTGAGGCAGGAGCATCGTTTAAACCTGGGAGTCAGAGGTTGCGGTGAGCCGAGATTGTGCCATTGCACTCCAGCCTGGGCAATGAGTGAAACTCTAGCTCAATTAAAAAAAAAAAAATCGTATAATTTTTCTTTTGGACTGCCTGGCCACAGTGTCTTTTTTGTTCTCAAAGGTTTGTGTGTTGTTCTCTCTCCAAAGCAAATATGTCTAGTAGTTAATAGATAAACTTGGACCGAGAGATCCAAGATGGCCGATTAGCAACAGCTCAGGAATGTAGCTCCCAGTGAAAGCGCAGAGAAGGAGAGGACGCGGCACTTTCCGACGAATTTTTGTTGCCCACAGACCGGGAGATTCCTGGCAGAGGAGCCACACGGGTCGCCAGCGCGACTCGTTTGGCCGGCGCGGCTGTTTTGCCGGCGCTCCAGCGCGGTGCTTCCCGGTGCGGAGTGTAAGGGACGGACGGGCTCGGCTGGTCCCATCCCCACAAGGAAAACAGCAATTGGAAGC
>CAUYQU010066225.1:0-36417 GCA_963574635.1 Cheracebus regulus | reverse complement strand
GAGTTGAGTATTGTCATGCCTTGCTAGTTTAGGAAAATTTTCCTGGATAATATCCTGAAAAATATTTTCCAACTTGGATTCATTCTCTTCATCACTTTCAGGTATACCTATTAAGCGTAAATTAGGTCTTTTCACATAGTCTCATATTTCTTAGAGATTTTGCTCATTCCTTTTTACCCTTTTTTCTCTGATCTTATCTTCTCATTTCATTTCATTAAGTTGGTCTTCAACCTCTAATATCCTTTCTTCTGCTTGATCAATTAGACTGTTAAAACTTGTGCATACTTCACGGATTTCTCATATTGTGTTTTTCAGCTCCATTAATTCGTTTATGTTTTTCTCTAAATTGTCCATTCTCGTTAGCATTTCATCAAACCTTTTTTCAAAGTTATCAGTTTATTTGCATTGGGTTAGAAAATATTCTTTTAGCTCACAGAAGTTTCTTATTATCCACCTTCTGAAGCTTAATTCTGTTAATTCTTTGCACTCATTTTCTATCAGGCCTTGTTCCGTTACTGATGAGGAACTAGCGTCCTCTGTAGGAGAGACATTCTGATTTTGAGTGTTCTCAGTTTTTTTATGGTGGCTTCTTGGCATCTTTGTGGTTTTATCCACCTGTTGTCTTTGTAATTACCAACTTTCAAATTAGGTCTCTGAGTGGACGTCCAGCTTGTTAATTCCCAGCTCTGGAATCTATGTAATTTTCACTGCGGCAACCCACAATGCTGGCTAAAACAGCAGCATTGAAATTCGTGGTGCTTTTCTGCCTGGGGGTCTCCAGTCTGACTTCCTTCTTCAGTCCCTTTTTCAATCAGCTGGATGGACTGCTCTGCCTTCCCAGAGCTCCAAACATCATCCAAAAGGAGACCCAGTCCTGTTTACTCTGCACCAAGAGCTGCCGGGCCAAGGTGCTGGCAAAACAGCCGCACCAGCTGAAAGCATCACACTGGCGACCCGTGGGGCTCCTCCGCTGGGAATGTCCTGGTCCGTGGGTAGCAAAAATTTGTCTGTTAAGTGTGGTGTCCACTCGCTCTCTGCGCTTTCACTGGGAGCTGCAATCCTGAGCTGCTAGTGATCGGCCATCTTGGATCTCGCTCCTGCATTCCCATTGTTAAGCAATGTGTGACTATGTTTGTGTCATGTATGTAGAAACATATTAATGGATACATAAATGGATGAAATCACCAGAATCTAGTTTTCTCAGGGTAGAAAATATTTGGGGTGATTTTTATTTTCCTCCTTGCCATTTACTACATTGCTTGAAATTTTTTTGATATATCCTAAAAAAATCATAAAACAGATAATAAAGTGATTTTAGTTGTGGAAAATAAAACATGAATGAATATTATGAATATTCCTTATGTCACAGACTTCTCCTCCACCCACTACTTCCTTCCTGTCTCACACCTCCTTAACAGAGATAGAACTAAAATTCTACATACCATTAATACTGAAGATGATTCTGCGTGGTTTAGAGGAAGAAAGTAGGATCTAATATCCCTGAACTTTACACGTTGTTAGAAAATATGCAATTACAAATATATATTAAAAATTTTGAGCAACCATTAAAAGAACAGAAATTGTTACCATCAAACCAAGAAAAGGGTAAATGTGTGTGTGTGTGTGTGTGTGTGTGTGTGTGTGTGTATGTGTGTGTGTGTGTATACAAAACAAAACCAGTGGAAAAAGGGAAGTTTAGGAAAGAAAAAATGATAGGTAAAACATGATAAACAAAGAATAAAAAAGTATGTATTAGTAATCACATGTGTAAATATATTCAACTAACCTATTAAAGTACAGGGGCTAAAATAAAAATAAAAATAAAAATTTTTATTGACTAAAAATGACTAAAAATAAAAATGTTTTAAAATCCATTTCTTCACTGCTTATGAGTCACAAATAAAATTAATATAGAAAGATTAAAAGTATATAACTGCACCTGGTTGGAAAAGGTTAAAAGTACATAGGCTCTGCGGTGCAATGGATAGCACATTTGACTTCTAGCCTAAATTGAAAAAGTAAAGGATGGAAATAGCATATAAGACAAATACTAGCCCTAAGAAAGTTGTTCTATGAGATAAAATAGAATTTAAGGTGAAAAACATTAAAATCTTGCATAAGTGGTATAATTCACTGAGATATAATAATTGTGACTTTATGCTACTAATAACATGACCTAGAAATAGAATTACAACTTAAAACTGATAGATAATCCCCAGTCCTAGCGGGAGAGTTTGATACAGAACTGTCACAAACTGATGAATCAGGAAGACAAAAATTAGTCAAGGGCCCTAGGACTCATGAGTTCCATGCAAAAAGTCACAGTAAAAGGTGGGCAAATAGAAGGAAGGAGGAGAAAGATTTTTGGAGATGCCTATTTCCAGTCATCCCCAGGCACACGTCAATGAATACAATAGAAGCCTCAAATTTAATCTTTGCTCTGAGCTCATTCTGTAGGGTTTCAGAAAGAATGTTACCCTGCAGCCTAGTGAGGTCAGCCAAGTCTTTAAAGCTAAATCAAAGCCAATTCAGGCATTGAAATACAAATTGAAAAGCATTATTTGCTACTCAGATACATTTTTTTTCAAGCATATGTAAGTTTTGGGCCAGGGAGAGGTGAAAGAATGCTTTGTCCTGAAAATAAAGGATTGAAAAGAAATGAAATTAATATTAATGACGTTTACAGTGTGCTGCTAACAATTCTTGTGAGTGAAACTCAAGTGCTAGCGTGATCACTCACTCTGACTTGCTCACTTTGCAAAATGATTTGCCACAGGGCGCCCTTGAGTAATGAGTTCCTTGGTGCATTCTGTTCGAGGCACCTGTTAGCAAAGTGCAGCTGGCAGCAGTTCTGGGGCCAGGAGTTCTTCACAGGAAGGCACTCCTAGCTTGGTGCACTTGGCTTCTTGTAGTTAGACTCCTGCAGCTGAGAATGGAAACACAGCCTCGGTGCAGTTGTACACCAGGCTGCACGTTCCAGGTGGCATTAGGGAGCTGGGACCACTAGTGTTCCCAGTTCCCAGGGCCCACTCCTTAATTAAATGATTATGGAGTTATAAACCAGTAATGGAAAAGTTGTGAGCTCAAGAGAAATTCATCACAATGGGGAAAGCTGCACAGCTGGACACAATTCAATGAAGTATGAATTAAGTGAATAGCACAGCTCACTATAGAAAAATAAGGAAACAGAGGCAAGCAAAGAGACAGAAAGTACCCTGTCTGTCAGGTAATCCTGATACCTGGCGTTATTTTTCTCCTGGAGGTGTTTGCCAATTTGAAAGACCAGATACAGGCTGAAAAGATAAATAGAGCTTTAATTATTGCATGAGGATGGATGTGGTAGACAAAAATGTGAAGTGGAGCCCGAGCTCAGAGAGAGGCCTCCTAAGCATTCGAAGCTTTCAATTAGGACTTCTGGAAGTTTGCCCCTTAGGAATACAGAAGGATACCTGTGAATTATCTCAAATCCTGTCTGAATTTAAGCAACCTGTGCCCTTCCTAAATGTCTGATACAAGAAGACTAATTTCTTTTTGGAGAAATATAGCATTATCCAGTACCTCAAATGATTTCTTCAATTGTTCATATGCAATATCTGGCACACAATAGCAATTGACAAGCATAGAAAAAAGACAATAAAATGACTCATGATCAAGATTTTAAAAAATTGACAATATAAAAGGTCTGTAGGATATCCAGCTATTGGAGACTTTAAACTATGATTTAGGTTTTAGAAAATAAAGAAGATAAAGAATTATAGTTGTGAACTGAAACTATATCTAAACTCTCTATAAAAAGCATCAAATGAAAAAATATAGTAAAGTTATAACTCAATAATTGGTTTTAATGTTAGAGTAGATCAGACAAAAAGAAAAAAACTGGTGAAGTAGAAGTTATGTCAGAAGAAGATAACTAGACTGAAGCATGGAGGGACCAAAAAAAAAAAATCACATACACCCATACACAGATCAGAAAGGATACACAGAATGCAGTGAAAAAGTTTAACAGAAATGCAACTGCATTCCCGGAATGAGAAGAAAGAGACACATGGAAGCTAAAATGACTGAAACATTCTGAAAGTGATGAAAAATACCAAGTCATAGATTCAAGAAATTCTACAAACCTTAAGCAAGACATATACAAAGAAAGCCACATCTAGGCACATTATAATAAACTGTTGGAAACCAAAGAAAAAGTCCAGAAGATAATGGAGTGGCGTCTTTAAGGTGATTTAAAAAACACAAATCTAGAATTCTATTCCTCTTGAAAATAGTTTTTAAAAATAAAGGTGACAGGAATGTTTTGTTTTGTTTTGCTTTTGAGGCCTGCCTTAAAAGCAAAGTGTGTCAACCAGGCTGGAGTGCACTGGCGCAATCACAGCTCACTGCAGCCTGGATCTCCTGGGCCCAGGTGATCCTCCCAACTTAGCCCCGAGGAGCCAGAACTACAGTTGTGCACCACCACATCTAGGTCAGTTTTGTATTTTTGGTAGAGATATGGTTTCCCCATGTTGCCTGGGCTGGTCTCAAACTCCTGGGCTCAAGCAATCCACCCACCTTGGCCTCCCAAAATGCTGAGATTACAAAAGTGAGCCACCATGCTCAGCTTGAAATGAGAAATTTTAAGACAAACTACAAATAAAAAGAATAATCACTGTCAGAAAGGTTACACTCCAGGGAAATTTCCAGGCAGAATAAAAATTTTCCTGGATGAAAACATGAAATGAAGGAAGAAATGAAGAGCAATGAAAAGAGCAACTTTGTAAATATGGACTAGTATGTTCCTGTCAGGCTCAACAAACTCGCAGAGAACTGTAAACTCTGGAAAAATACAACAAACAAACCCAATGACATGGAGGCACTAAATAGTGAACAAAAATAGGAAGAATCTGGAGTGTCAAAATATGAAGAAAGAGGCCTATGTGTAGCTCAAAGAAATCCCTATAAAAATAAAAGAATAAATCAGATTTGAGGTACCCAAGAGACAGATTTTAGTTTGAGTCCGAAGTTAATTCTTTGCTGAAACAAAAAAGTACATTCTTCAGAGGAATGTAACAAAATCCAGAGCCTTCACATTATATCATTCAAATATTTCAGATATTACCCCAAATTACTCAACATATGAAGAAAAAGGAAATGTAATCCAGTCTCAGGAGAAAAGACAATTAGCTGAGACCAGCTCTGAGATGATCTAGATGTTTGAATTAGCAGACAAGAATTTTAAAGCAACTATTAAAAGTATGCACAATGAAATAAATGAAAATATACTTTCAATACATGAAAAGAGAAAAATCTTATCAGGGAAGTAGAAAGCATTAAGATACAGGTGATGGGGAGGAAGGCAGCAAATTACGCTGCCATGTGTGTACCTATGCAACAATCTTGCATGTTCTTCACATGTACCCCAAAACCTAAAATTCAGTAAAAAAATTAATAATAATAATAAAATAAAAACAAAATGGAAAATTTTGAACTAAAAAATACAATATTTAATATTAAAACTTCATTTGATGGACTTAACAGAATGAAAATGACAGAGTAGAGTGATATTGAAGATATATTGATAAAAATTATTCAAACTGAAGAGTATATATGTAAGTGAAAATGAATATTGACTGTATTATATAATACTGATGACTTGTGAATTTATATAGAATTAAAGTAGACAATGATAGCACAAAAGCAGGTGAAGATAAATGGAGTTAAAGTGTTCCAAAGTCCTTGTATTGTCTAGGAGTGGCAGAAGTACAAGTTAATATTAGATTGACATGAGTTGGGGATGTATGTTGTCATCTCTGAAGTAATAATAAAGAGAAGTAACTGAGCAGCAGTTCCAGATGTTACTCTCTTTGACTTTAACAATAGCTGAAACAATAGCTGTGGCTGTCAGGAGAGGTGGGCTAAGGTCTTACTGGCTAGTCCTGAATTACAGGCACAGTTTAGGGAAGAAAAATGGGTACTCCCTCTTGAACCAATTGGATGGCATAATAAATTGTAAAATATGCCCACTCTGACTTTGGACTAGGTACGGTGACTTGCTTTAACCAATAAGGCAGAAGTAATGTTGTGCCATTTCTGAGCCTAGGTCTCAAGAGACTGTATGTTTTTGCATGATCTCTTGCACCTCCGCATCAACATGAGAACATATCCAGACATATGACAGACCTATGAAACAGTCAAATCAAATCAGGTTGCCCTAGCACCGGCAAGCCCCTGCTAGGGAACAGTCAAGTCAGCCCCAGAAATGTCAGCAAGCCCAGATGAGATCAGCCCACAGTGCATCCTAGTCATGTGAGCAATGAATGCTTGCTTCTATGAACACTAAGGTTTTGTGATTGTTATACAGGATTATTATAACAAAAACTAATGCATATGACTGATGGTGGTTATATCAGCAAGAAAATCAGGATGCACATTTGGGAGGGGTGTAGTTACCAGTAGAGAGACAACTGAATTAATGTAGAAAAAGCAACAAATGGCCATTTCACTGGGACATTAAGGATTTGTATCTCACATCTTCACTTCACTAACACTTCACATCTTCACTAACCTTCACTAACACTTCACATCTTCACTAACCTTTTAGATGCAAAGCCTATCAATGCTTAACTCAAAGGAGTGAATCCATGAGGACATTTCAAGTAGTGCTGGAGGGAGAATTACTCAGTCTCCTTTTACAGGTCAGGGTGGGTTTTATGGTCAGAGTTCTTCCAGGACTCCTACTACCACCATTTAGTGGGAGTGATAATGAATAATAGATGTGCTTTTAGCAGAAGGGCAATAAATTGTTTGATGAAAGATTTGCTCTCATTCCCACCAAGGAATCTCTTCTCTTAATGGCCCTGTTAATAGTGTCTTTCAGAGAAGACATACAGTAAGTGGCCCTTTTGTGGAAGCTGATTGTAGAGCTCAGCCCTAAAAGCTAGATTCTGAGAACTAGCTGGGATTAACAAGACAGACATTATTACAATCCAAGGAAAATCTCCTACTTGAGTTGTATAAATGTGTTCTATTTCTATAGCACTTTACCTCTTATTTATTTTTCGATAATCTACTACAGTTCTTGGAGAAAATGGGATAAAATTGCAGCAAGATAAATGTATGCCTATAATAAAGATGAATTTCTTATTGTGATGGTCATTAGATTTAGGAAAGGGATTTTGCAAGGCAGTTGTGAAATCTCTGTCTCCTGAGGCCCATGAGAGCAGGCTCAGACATATTGGCTCAATCTAAGGGTAGAGAAAAACGGTCAGTTTGGTTTTCATCTTTTTTGTGGCAAAAACAAAAAGGCTAGAGAGCATCAACTGTAAAATCTTAGTGCGTGCCCATTCTTCCTGCTGCTTCCAGGCCTGTTCAGCCCCATGAGGTTCTGGGGTTTCCTATCCCTGACCTACACACCTGCTTTCTATTCAAGGGCTACATTTGATCTTCACTGTTGTCCCCATTTGCCCCATGCTTCCTTCCCCATTTCTGTTTGAGAGCCATGGGTGATGTCATAGGGGAGAGAAGATGGGTTTGGGCTCAGACATCCAAACACTCATCCACATACCCCAAAGGAGGGCTTGCCACAGGCTGGGCATTGTATAGAGCACACAGGTTGGAGCAATGTCTTGCTTTCATTCTACTGTTGGAGACAAAAATAAACCAACAAATAAAAATATGAATAATGTGCTGTCAGGTAGGGATAAGTGGTAGAAACAAAGCAGAGTAAGGTATTAAAAAATGACTGAGGCAGAAGATAGTGCATTAGAGGTAAGGTGGTCAGAGAGGCCTTTCTTAAGAGATAATATTGGAGCAGAGACCTGAGTGAAATAGTGCAGAAACATGTGAAAATGGGGAGAAAGATTAGTGCCAAGGCCCTGACACTAGAATGTTCTAGGAGTGTTTAAGAAACAGAAAGGAGGTCAATATGGCTGAACTGAAGGAGACAGATGGAGTATCATCAGAGATGAGACTGGAAAGCTAGGCAGGGGCCAGGCCATATGGGGGCTTGTTGGACATGCAAGCATTTTGGATTTAATTCTCAGTGACGTGGGACTGAGACAGCTTTGAAGGATTTTGAGGTGGGAAGTGACATGATCTGATTTGTATTTCTAAGGGGCTGCTCTGGTTGCTGTGTGGAATAGATTGGTGGGGCATGGTGAGAGACAGGGGCCAGGGACAAGGCCATGGCAACAGGCCAGTTGAGAGGCGATGTTGGCTTGGGCCAGGGCAGCAGCAGTCAAGTGATGACTCATTCTGATACTAAGTCTGAATTCTGGCACCGCCTCTTATAAACTGTGACCTTGGGCAAGTCGCTTAGTTTCTCCAAACTTCAACTTCTTCTTTTTAAAAAATTGAAGATGAATGTATACTACTTTATGGTCATTTGGTGCACTGTGGGACCTCACAGTGGGTCTTCGAAGTATACCTTCTCTCTTCTGGATCGTTGTCCTCCTTCCCCTGAGAAGGAGTTTCTACAACCAGTTTTTAAGCCTCAGTGCAGGTGGTTGAGTTAGCCTCTTCAGTTTGTGGTTCATAATCATCGCTGGTCCCTCCCTCTTTCATTCTGTTTACTTCCTTATTCTCCATTCTCCACTCCCCTTTCCCTCTTGCTTCTGCCCTCAGCTAGTCATTCTGAAGTGTTTAATGCATATCTTTCTGCAAATGACATATCGTTGTTCTGTATACTTGTATTTTAAATTTATCTAAATGATGTTGTATCAGATATTTTATTATTTTTCTTATTTAACTGAGCTCTGTGTTTTCCAGATCCATCCTCATTGCCGCATACATAGTTGATCTGTTACTGCTAACTGCTAACTAGTACATACGTCATGGTGACCATCAACAGCAATTTAACTACCCACTCTTCCACCCCTCTGCAATCTGAAAGCTCAACAACCGCATACTCGTGCTGCTTGAACCTGTGTGAGAATTTCGTGGGGCATACGCCCCAGGAGCAGAGTAGCTGGGTAATAGGTATTTGTATATCTAATTTGATTAAGTACCACCAGACTGTTTTCCAGAATGTCTACACCACTTTCACCAGCAGCACAGGACGATTTCCATGCCCCACGTTCCCTCCAGCACTTGGCATTATCCAGTTTTCCAATTTTACCAGACTAATAAGTTCTAAGCTCTTTGTTATTTAATTAGCATTTCTCTGATTAAAAATGAGTTTGATGATCTCTTCACATGCTTATTAGCCCTTTGAGTTTTTTTTTTCCTATAAATTGTTAAGCCATATCCTTTGAACATTTTAAATTCAGGGTTGCTATCTATTTTCCCTTTGACTTGCAGGAGTTTCTTGTATATTATAAATAATATATTTTTTGTTGACATAAAATACCACAAATATATTCTTTCCTTCTGCCATCTATTAACCTTTTCCATTTATCTTACATTGAACTGGAAAATACTTAATTTTGATATGATTGAATCCACCTATTTTCTACTACAAGTTTTATGTTTTTGAAATTGCTTAGGAAGTGCTTTCCTACCTCTGTGTCACAATCATATTACTCTTTCTATATTTTATCCTAATCATTATAGACATTTATCTTACACATTGAGATCTCATATCCATTTGGAATAAAAATGTTATTAAATATCACTGGATACCTAATATCCAATATTAGGATATTGGAATAAAATGATATTAGGATCTGGCTTTATTTTTCCTGTATTCCAGTTTTGCCAGCCCTGTTATTAAACAATATTTTCTTTGATTTGTAGTATCATTTTATCACATAAGAAGCATAATAATAAGTCTGTATTAGCTCTCTATTCTGTTTTTTTGGTTTGTATTTTATTTGTAGACCAATATTAGATTGTTTTTATTATTGTGGCTTTATAGTATATTTTATTATCTGATAAAGCCTTCTTTATTCTTCTTTTTAAGGTTAACTTATTTAACTATATGTTTTCTTCTTCCATAGAAATGATTGAGGCACAACTTGCATACATCAAAGATTATGTAAAATTTTCAGTGGGTACAATGGCATATGCCTATAATCCTAGCACTTAGGAAGCCAAGGTGGGAGGAGTGCTTGAGCCCAAAAGTTTGAGGCCATCCTGGGCAACATAGCAAGATCCTGTCTCTAAAAAAATGGTATATATCATTTTCAAATTCTTAAACTGAATACTTCTGATCTTTCCATGTTTGTTATGTATGAGTATATCTCAATTTATATGGAAGAATAAAATTTTTTATTAAATTTTAAATTTTTGTGGGTACATAGCAGATATACATACATGGGGTACATGACATATTTTGATACAAGCATATAATGTGTAGTAATCACAAGCACAGGCAACCAAAGCATAAATGGACAAAATGGAATCACAACAAGTTTAAAAGCTTTTGCACAGCAAAGGAAACAATCAACAAAAGGAATAGAAATTTTTAATTAGCTGAGACAGTCTTAGGATGTAGAATATTTTTATCACTCCAGAAAATTTCCATGTGAACGTCTGTCAGTCCCTCCTCTACTATGATCATTTTGTTTACTACTACCATTGGTTTTTCCTCCTTTAGAACTTTATGTAGATGGAGTTAGTCCATATTCTTTTAGATGTAGGGCTTTTTTTTTTTTTTTTAAAGTGTCACCACTGTTACTGCAAGTATTTACATTTTATTCCATTTTAGTGCTCAGTAAATTTGTTATTCCATTTGCCTGTTGATAGGCACTTAATTGCTCTTTTTTCCCCATTTGCCTGTTGATAGACACTTGCAATTGCTAATAATTTTTTATGTTATGTAAATGAATATTATAAACATTATTTTTGAATTCTTTTTGTGATCACATTTCATTTTTCTTTGGTAAATACCTAGAATAAATATTGCTGGCCTTAGGGTATAGACTTATATTTAACTTTATAAAACAATGTCAAACTAATTTTCAAAACCACTGTAGGCTGGAAATGGTAGCTTATGCCTGTAATCCCAGCACTTTGGGAGGTCAAGGTGGACGGATCACCAGAGGTCAGGAGTTTGAGACAGCCTGGCCAACATGATGAAACCCTATCTCTAATAAAAATGCAAAAATTAGCTGTGTGTGGTGGTGGGCACCTGTAATTCCAGCTATTCAGGAGGCTGAGGCAGGAGAATCACTTGAATTTGGGAGGCAGAAGTTGTAGTGAGCCAAGATCTAGCAGTTTACAGTTCACTAGCAATGTCTGAGAGTTCCAATTGCTCCACATTCTCATCAACATTTGGTATTGTCAGTCTTTTAGATAAAAGCTATTCTAGTGGATATGAAATGTATCTCATTGTTGTTTTAATTTGTATTTTTCTGATGACTAATGATGGCAATGTCCTTTACTTGTGCTTACTGGCTAATCTTTTATGAAGTGATTCTTCAGTCTCTTATTTTTTCTTGGATTACTTATCTTTTCATTATTAACTTACAGAAGTTCTCAGCACTCCCTCCTAACTTCAATGTGTTGCATGTGAATCTTTCGTCAAATAAATATATTGTTAAAATTTTTCCAGTTTGTGGCTTGTCTTTTAATTTTCTTAATGGTAGCATTTTGTCAGCAGAAAATTTTAATTTTGTGGGAGTCTAATTTATGATATTTCTTTTATGGTTAGTTCTTTTTGAGTTATCATTAAGAAATTTTTACCTACCCATGGTCACAAAGACATTATTGTATGTTTTATTTGATAAATTTTATGGTTCTAATATTTAAAGTCAGGTCTATAATCTCTCTGAAATTATTTTTTTACATATGTACTGAGCTAGATTAAAATTTTTTTTTCCTCCACAGAGCTGTCTAGTTGTTCCAGCACATTCTGTTAAAAAGATTTTCCTTTCTTCAATGAATTGCTTTGGTGCTTTGGTCAAAAATCTATATATGTGTAGGCATATTTTTGGATTTTCTATTGTGTTTGATTGACCTACAGGTATTTGTTTTATGCTGATAACACATGGTCTTGATTACTGTAACTTTACAGTAGGTTTTGAAATCAAGTAGTGTAAGTCCTCCAACTTTGTCCTTATTTTTTCAAATTGTTTTTAATATTCTAGATCCTTTACGTTTCCATATACATTTTAGAATTAGAATTAACTTTTCAATTGATTTATAAAATATTCCTAAAATTTCAATTGGGATTGTACTAAATCTGTTGGTTAATTTAGAAAGAGTAGACAATTTTATCAGTCTTGAATAGTATAACCCATGAATATGATGCTATTGTTTCAGTTTTTCCTTTAGTTTCTCCCAGAAATATTCTATAATTTTCAGTGTAGAGGTCTTGCATATCTTTTGTTAGATTCATCTTAGGTATTTTATTTACTTTTAAAATTTTATATTCTATTTGTTCATGCTAATATATAAACATATAATTAATTTTTAAATGTTGATCTCATATCCTTCAACCTTATTAAAGTCAATTACCAAATTTAGGAGATTCCATAGTATTTTCTACATATAAAATTGTCATTAGTGAATAAAGACAGTTTTTCTTCTTCCTTTTCAATTTTTGTGTATTTTTTTTTTTTTTTTTGCCTTATTGCACTGAAAGTTCTCAGACAATGCTGTAGTGAAGTGGTGAGAGAAGGAATCTTTGGCAACAGTTCTTCCCAATCTTAGGGTGTTCAATGTTTTACCATCAAATGTAAATTTTTAACTGCATGCTTTTCGCTGTTGCCTTACATGAGATCAAGAAAGTTCCCTTCTGTGGTAGGCAATATAATGTCTCCCAAAGATGCCCATGTCCTAATTCCAGAAGCCTAAAAATATGTTATGTTACTTGCCAAAGTGGAATTAGGATTACAGATGGAATTAAAGTTGCTAATTGGCCTTAAAATAACCGATAATTCTGGATTACCTGGATAGGCCCAAGGTAATCACAAGGGTCCTTAAAAGTGAAAGAGGGATGTGGAAAAAAAAAAGTCAGAAGGAGATAAAAGTAATGGAAAAATGGTCAGAGATGTCCAGTGTTGGTGGTGTTGAAGGTGGAGGAAAGGGGCTATGAGCCAAGACTGTAGATGTCCTATAAAAACTGGAAAATACAAGAAAGCAAATTGTCCTGTTGTGCCTTTGGAAAGGAACACAGCCCTGCCAAGGTCTTGATTTGAGTCCAGTGAAACTTCAAAACTGTAAGATCATAGGTTTGTGTTGTTTAAGCCACTATGTGTATGGTTGTTTGTTATAGCAGCAATAGGAAACTAATACACTTTCAAATTCTAGTTTTCTGAGAGTTTGTTTTTTAAACAAATGAGTGCTTTGCTGTTTTCTCTCTTGACCATGCATCATGTTGTCTTGATTACCCCTGTGTCTCATAATTCTTAAAATGTATTGCAGACATTGTGTTAAAATAGCAGTAGAGACTGAGGTAAATAATTTTTGTCCTCCAGGAAAAGGCATGATTAATTCTTTTCTCAGGCTGCTAGTGTAGGGGAGTTAATCTAATCTCTAGTTCATCTGGGCCCAGAGCTTTCTTGAACTTTTAATTGGATTCAATTTGCCACTGGCTTCAAATATTTTGAGGGTAGAATCAAGACTTCCCCTTCAGTAGGGTTGGGGATCCAGGGATCCAGGGTTCTCGGTATCTCTTTATGCTTTACAGCTTCACTACCAGCTTTCTGAGCCATGTTAGCTCTTTTGCTGTGAGGAGTTCACTCTGATTTCTGTCGTCACCCTGTCTTTGTATACCAAAAGAAATCTTTCTCTGTCTTGTTCCTCTGCTCCAGTTTTCAGAGGGCCACTTCACTGTACCTGTTGAGGTTCGTGATGTGTTTGAACTTTTCAAAAGGTTTTCAGCTCTCCTGCCTGTCATCAACTGATGGCAGCTACTGTTTATGAAGGGCCAGCATGCCCCAGAGGCAATCTTTTTAGTTCTCCCGATTCATATAAATTACAAAGCACATGTATTAAGTTTTTTTTAACACTCCAGCTGGAAAATTAATTGGACTTGCATTGAATTTATAAAGTAATTTGGGGAGAATTCACATTCTTGTAATATTAGCTAGTTCATTCATGACTTTCAAATGGCTCTTCATTTATTTAGATCATCATACTTACATGTATTTTTATTTGTTAGAACTTTAAATTTTACTCACTATAGGCATTTTTATTCTTACATATCTTATAATTTTTGTAACTATTGTGAATGGTATCATTTTAAAACTTATATTTGCTGGTTGATTATTACTAGTATAAAGGAAGGATATTAATTTTTGAAATTGCTCTTCAATCCAGTAACTTCAGCAAGCTCTCTTGTTCTGTTTGGTTCTGCTGTTGTGTCTTGGTAGATGTCTACAACACTTCCAAATACTGAGTGTTTTATTTCCTAAATCCTTTTACCTCTTTTTTTCCACCACTGGCTGGGACCTGAGTGCTCTGTTGATCAGTGGCAGACAATCATTCTTATACCGCCTGATGCTTCCCTGCCCCACTTCATGCCTTCCTGGCCACAGCTGAATTGAACCAGAAATGAGCACCTGATGTCAGCTGGGCTAATCAGATCCTCTTCCCTAGGAATTTGGAATTGGAATTCAGAGTTGGTGGTCAGCCCTCTCTCCAGCAAGTGAATTGGAATGTATTGTAAATGTTGGATGGAAGCAGCCACGTTTGGTCACTTGAACATAGAAGCAGAGAAAGAGGAGGAAGCAAGGTAAAAGGAGGCAGTTTAAGAGAGCAGAGAAAGAGAGAACAGACCAAAGGACACACAGAGACAGACGTGCAGGTAATTATAAAGACATAAGGAGAGAAATACCATGGGGAGGCAAGGTCAAGGAGGCACACCCTGCACATGTAGCCACACTTTTAGAGAGAGATGGACAGAAAGAAAGGCAGACAGACATGGATAAAAATGCAGAGACAGACATAGCAGACAAAGAGACACAGACAGACTGGAATCCCAGACTCAGAGAAGCCATTGGAGACCAGAAAGGTACAGAGGCACAAAGGCTGCCTCCACTCCTGGGCTCTGCATGGCTTGTTGGCTGCAGCTCCTTGGGAGGCCTGTCTATCATTTCTGCCCACAGCTTTGGTGAGATTGCTCTGAATCCTCATAACAAATCTGATTTTACGTAAGCTTGCTTGAGGGGCTTCTTTTGACATTAAATGCACAATTCAGCCCAGAGCTCTTCTCTGCACTCCAGTTGTGCACAAACTTTACTGTACTGGAAAAGTTCAAAGCCATCACAAACCTAACCCTTCTGAATGAAGCTCTTGTTTCCTCCCAGACACAACATCACACCCCTGTCCTACATTCTCAGAAATACAGGAGCCACTTTTGATTCCTCTCGTTCCCTTAGCCCTATAGCCAACCCATCACTTCACTTGGTTAGTTGTTTGTAATCCATCCATATTTCTCCATTTGCATATCCCATCCTGGCCTAGCCACCATTGTCCCTCAGCTGTATCACCCCACAGCCTTCTAACTGGTCATCCTGCCTTGTTTTTACCCACTCCTATCCATGCTTCATACAGTTGCCAGAGGATTTTCCTTAAAATGTATATTGTTTCATAACATGTGCCTGCTTAAATGCTTTTTAAAAGGCTTCCTATTCCACTCTGCACAAATGCGGCACCTATTACAGCTTAGCAGGCCTGCAGAACCTGCACCTACATCCTCCTTCAGTCACTGGGCGCCTCACCACACACCAAGCCCATACTGACCTCGGGGCAGTGGAGCCTGCTGGAGTCTCTGTCCTGACTCTGTGGTTAGCTTCTTACCAGGAAGGTCTCACTTAAGTGTCATTATGCCTGTTAGATGCTGTTTAAGCTTTCTCCTTATCAATCTGTCTTTGCCAGTGGGTGCTTTGCCTTCATTTAGGAAGTCTTCTCACATGAAAGCCTAAACCCTGTGATCCTTGATGGTGCAACTCAAAGTCCCTTCAGGAAAGGCTCCAGGAACTCAGTTGTAAGCAATTTTATCCTCCACTGAACTTCTCAGATCACTTTGCCCTCTAAGCTCCTGTGACCACATTGGCAAGGCAGATATGTTTTGGGGTGTCTGTCCAACTCACAAACATCTCCTGTTTTGACAGACTGCCACCCCACAGCCACAGGAAGGGTTCCAGAGCTGTTTACATCTCATGGCCCATCTTCATATATTTCCCCAGAGTTGATTAAATGAGAAAGGGTCAGGTTGGGCTAGCTGGACTCTCTGTCCTGGGATGCTGCTTTAGGGCTGAGAGGCATTGATATCAAGCTGTGTTTTGAGGCTAGAACCAAGGCATTGCGGGGCAACTATGTGACCTGTGCAGCAGAGAGTATTGGGATGAGGCAAAAGGCAGGGTGGAGGAGCTGCTTCTAGCCTCAGGTCAGCTGCAGGGAGCCCCAGCTGTTCTTCCTTTCCTGATGTAGTCATGTTTGTGTCTTTATATTGAACACTTTCGTGGCTTATGTCTGCAGCTTGTTTTAACTAATTTGAATAGATTTCTGCTACATACAACCACAAGAGTCTTGACTAAATTGGGTATTTATGGCAGCGTGTTATGGTTACCACATCTTTCCTCTGAGCTCTCAGCTTCTGGAGGGCAGAAGTCTGATTCCACACATTTTTGTATCCTCATAGTGCCTAGTGCAGTGTGGTATGTACAGTTAGGAATCAACTGCAAATTTGTCAAATAAATGAACTATTTATGCTAGAAAATATATCCAGATGACCTTATTTATATAGACCTAGATGCAGTAATAACATTTTCCAAGAAACAGTGATTAATCTTAAAAATGCTCAGTATTCAAACAACAGATATTTAAGAAAGTTTTCATTTTAATGCAAACTCAGGCAATCATGTCTTGTAAGTAACAACTTTTTTTATCCTTCTCTGCTTCTGAACCTTCAAACTCTTATGGCAGGAATTCAATCCAAACTCTTGAATTCTATCCAAACTCTTATGGCAGGAATTCAAGATCCCTCAGAATATGGTCCTAGGTTTTCTTCTCCATGTTATCTTCTATCTCATACTCCAGTCAAATTAGACACTCCTGGTTCTTCCTCTCACCCATTTTGCTTAGACTCCTACTATAATACTTACAATGTCATCTCTTCATCTTTACTCTCAAAAGTCTTAGCTTCTTCTTGGAGTTTGGAACTGCATTTCCTTTGTATACTAATTCAACCTGCTCCGTCTTCCTCCAGAAATTCTCAAAGCAGTGCTCAAAGAACCATGGTAGGAAGGGAAATAACATGCAGGGGCTTGAGCTCAAAGAACTAAGGTATGAGAAATGATTCAGATCACAAGTAAAATTAGTCCATCAATTAAATACTTTCAACAAACTCTTCTTGGGTACTTATAACATACAGGCACTGAACCAATTGTTAAGATTTTTCTTAATTTTTCAGTAGTCCCTTTTCCACAATTGTTGACATGGACAAGTGGTATTTCCTCAATCCTTTTGAAAAGAACAGGAAACTAGCTTCAGCTATCCCTTACTCACCAGCTTGAAGCCCATTAACCCATTTCTGTAGAAAAATTCTAGAGCCTTCAATAAATAACAGCTTCAAGGGTTTAGGCACTAGAGACTGTGAGGACATAAAGAAAAAGATACCTTCCTCCTTGTCTGGCTGAGCCTAGGGATGTCAAGGAGGACTTCCTGGAGGAGGTAAACTGAGTTATGTTTGCAAATTATAGTGAATTTGTTTTCTGGTAACCCATCTGAAGCTGCCTTGGGTCTTCCCACACCACCCCTCACCTCCTTCCAGATCTGGAGAAGTGATTGAAGTGTGAATGCTTCTACCACAAACCCTTTAAATAGACCAAAAATACTCCAGTGACACATTCATAATTAACCCTTAAGCTCTTCATTTTATGTGGAGTAGCACTGTCTCCTCAGTTATTTCTGGTGCTAATTCAGACTTTCAGAAATCAAGTTTGCTGAAGGTGAGGGGCCCCCGGACGCAGGTGACACAGTGGGTCAGGATCAGCACTTGCTGTTTTTGTATTCGGCATCTTAATGTGGCTGGCAAAAATCCATACTGCATGGCTCGCGCCTGCTGCACAAGTCTCTCTGGGTCATAGAAAACTCTATAATATTCATTTTTCAGAAATCGAAAGTTTCCCTTCAGGTAACACATCAAGATTTACAGCACCTTGGACAAAATTAGGCATTGGATTAGGAATTCAATGCATGACAATCTATCTTCCTTCCAGAGAGATATTGTTGCACAAATCAGAAAATCATAGTCTGGTTGTATAATCAACAACATTTCATTCCAGAAAGCATATTATAGCTGGAGTGATAAGGCCTATTGAAGCTTCGGATGGCAATTCTTGAGTTTTCTGAGCAGCCACACTTTCTGGGAACTCCTGTGGCTTTTCCAAATGCATTTGAGCATTTGAGGATTTTCAAGTCAGCTCTGTTTCTTATAACAGGAGCTGATACAGCCAAGGTCATGGGTTCATTCAAACAAGGGACAGTTTTCTTCACTTTTTATGGCTGTATTTTCCATATTTAAAGCTGCTCCAGTGAGTATCTTCCACGTTTAAAAAAAAAACCCACAAAAATAAATCTACTAATCCCACATCTCATTCTGTTATGATCTTATTTTACAAATCCTTCACAGCCAAGCAACAACATTAATACATGTCATGTGTCCCCTAATTACCATTTATGGCATACCTACTATTTGTCAAACACTCTATGTTTTATCTACTTTTATTTCATTGCAGCAATCCTATAAGATCAGTATTAATATACCTATTTCTAGGTTGAAAACCAGAGGTTTGGAGAGGTCAAGATAGTTGTTCAAGGGGCCACAGCTAAGTGGTACAGTGGAGAGACTTTCTGGGCCTCTTTTCACTCCCACTTGTTTCCAGGGCAGCCTGGCTTTCTCCTCCATGGGGCTGCTGCAATGACTCTCATTGAAGACATCAGTGACTACTGTTAAATCCAGTGGAAAGTTTTTACTCCTTACCTCAGCTGACCTCTCTGCAGCATTTGGCACGGTCCTCTTCCCTCAGACTGCATGATGCCATGCCTTCTGAGTCTCCTTCGCCTCCACTGGATGCTCCTTCTGTCTCCTGTATAGCTTTACCTGTCTCTGTCACTTCTTGATGTTGGTGTTACTGGGAGTCCTGTGCACATCACAGGGTGCCCACCCTCAGATGGTCTCATGGATCCCCATGGCTGCAGCAGCCTTCTGTAGGCTGCCAACCCCCAGGTCTATATCTCAGCTTGGCCTTCTCTTCTCAGTCTCAGACCTGAAGGTCCCACTGCCCACTGGACCTCAGTGTCCTGGATGCCCTGCAGGTACATCGAGTCTACCCCGAAGGGAACCTATGACGCAGTCGTCCTTAGGGACAGTTAGGATTGACCCCATCAGGCCTCCCACCACTGTGGATCTCTTACTTATCTCATCCACACACTCTACACACCTCTGTGTGGCTTAAGCTCCCCACCACCCAAACTCCTATCCACTTCCCTCCTGCTATCTGGGATTTATATTCCTCTTCTCTGAAAGATCCTTCCACCTTCTTGCTCTCATTGACACCTGAATTCTCCCTGGGAATATGCCTGACTCAGCAGCCTTGTCAAGTAGAGGCTGTCTTTTCCCCTTTAGAGCCGAGGCTTGAGTGAGGTGTCCTCCTTGCTTCCATTGCCGTTTCCTGGTGTTCATCTCTTCCTTTTTCCTAGTCAGGTCTCCATGACAGGCCTCCATGCCAGTTTGTTTGACTTGCACATCATTGGGTTATACACCATCTAACACTGTTTGTTGCAATTATATACTCTGCTCTTAGTCACTCTTCTTCCTGTATCAGTCATCAAAGATTTTAACACCTGGCTCACTGTATTTTTCTCCTCCACTAGCTCTGCCATCATTTTTTGTGACTTCAGCATTCATGGAGATGAGTCATCTGACTTGCTGACCTCTCAGTTGCTTAACTGACTCATCTCCAATAACACCTTCCTCCACTCCACTTCAGTCACCCCCCTACCCATGGCCCACCAAAGACCTTGTCGTTAAAAGATCTTAACCCCAAAGTCTGAATGCTATGCACAGCAACTCTGACCACTGCCAGCTCTCCCACTTGTTTCCTTTAGTGCCCTCCCTCTGGCAAGTCTTTGACTCACTGGAATCTCTAATATTAAGCCTGCCACATTTTCACTACCCAACACAATGATTTCTCTTATTTTAAAACTTCTATTCCATCATTATATTTACTTCTTAGATATACCCCTGCTTCTCTTTTTTTCATTATATTTCCTGGAAACATCCTAATTTTGTTGGTTAAAGCCAACTTTCCAAACATTCTACACCTGCATCTAAGAAGCTAACCCTGGCTGCAGAAAAATATCAGATTTCATGTCTTAGTTCATGTTGAGCTGCTATAACAGAATGCCTGAGACTTGGTCATTTATACAGATTGGGAATTGTTTCTTCCCGTTCTCGAGGCTGGGCTGTCCAAGGGTGAAGGTCCCACATCTGATCAGGGCCTTCTTGCTGCTCATCCCATGGCGGAAGGCATCAAATGCACTAAACAGAGAGGGGAAGTGATGACAAACTCATTTTTTTTTTTTTTTTTTTTTAGATGAAGTCTTTCTCTGTCGCTCAGGCAGGATCTTGGCTCACTGCAACCTCCACCTCCCAAGTTCAAGTGATTATCCTGCCTCAGCCTCCCAAGTAGCTGGGATTATAGGCATGTCCCACCATGCCCAGCTAATTTTTTGTATTTTTTAGTAGAGACAGGGTTTCACCATGTTGGCCAGGCTAGTCTTGAACTCCTGACCTCAAGTGATCCACCCACCTCAGCCTCCCAAACTGCTGGGATTACAGGCGCGAGCCACTTCACCCAGGCCCAAACTCATCTTTTATCAGGTACTCACCTACTCTATTCATGAGAGAAGAGCCTTTATGAAGTCCTACCTCTCAAGACTGTTGCATTAGAGACTGAGTTCCAGCACAGAAAATTTGAGGAGACACATTCAAACCATAATAACTCATTTAAAATGTATCCTCACAGATTTCAGTGGGTCTCTAGGTCTAAACAACTATTTCACACTTCTTTTTTTTTCCCAGACTTCCAGCATCATCTCACTCTCAGCTTGAACCTTGCTTCTTCTTTTACTGAGAAAAAATAAATCAGAACAAAACTGCCTCAACCTCCCTACTAGTACATCTACCAACCTGCCTGCATTTGTGTCTAGGGGCTCTGATTTTCCCCTGTAACAATGGGTACATTGCTCCTGCTCTTCTCTAAGGCCAACCATTCCACCTATATACTGGCTTCCTCAATAATTTTTCTCCTATAGTTTTTCACTCTGTCTCTTTTTATTCTGTATCATCAGAATTCTCTTCACTACTGGCTCATTCTTGTCAACTTACAACCATGCTTTAACTTCCATCTTAAAAGCAGAACATTCCTTGACTCCATATTCCTCTCTACTGCCCTATTTCTTTGCTCTCCTTTACAGCAAAATTTGTTGAAAAAGTTTATCGTCACTGTCTCCACTTCCTCACCTCCTATTTTTTAAGCCCACCCCAAATAGCATGTGCCTTGAGCACTTGGCTGCTTTCATTCTTGCTCCATGTTGCCAAATCCAAAAATCTATTCCCAGTCTTTTTCTTAATCGTCAATCATTCTTTCTCTCTTGAAACCCTTTCTTTGCTTGATCTCTGGGATATCAAGATTGACTTCTCTCTTGAAATATAGACTCTGGATACCTATCCAATTTGTATGTTTAACTAGCATTTCAAACTTAACAAACTTAGTATTGTTGATTTCTGCCCAAACTTATGTCTAAATCTTGGCTCAGCCACTTATGAGTTGTAAATCATTGGGGAAAAAATCTATATCTCTGTACCTTAGTATCTTATGTGTAAATTGGGTGTGATAATACTACCTAATTTATAATACTTCAGTGAGGATTAAATGAGGTAATAACATGAAAAGCACTGCTTTTAAAGCCTGGCATATAGCACGTGCACAATAAATGACGCTTCTTCCCACATCCCTACCCACACTGGTGTCTCCTGAGTGTTCTCCACTCAGTGATTGGCATCACCCAGTCACCCAAGTCAGAACTGATCCCACTCTCAACCCCTTCCTATTACTAATGCCCCACATCAATCAATAACCAAGTGCTCTCAGGTCTACCTTTCAAATATTTCTCAACACCCTACATTTTGTTCAGTTTTGTTTCTGCCCCGCTCCCCCTGTCCTCACTGCAGTCCATCTCTTGCCTGGCTGCAGCTGGTTCTCCAGTCCTGTCTCCACCCTACAGCCAGTGACGACCTTAAAATTCATTATCTTCTCATACAACTTCCCTTCAATGTATCCTGAGTTATCTCAGGAAGTGATTCAAATTCTTATATTTCTGTACATCACGATTACTCAACAGGAGGCTTCAGAATTTGGTCTCAGCTCTCTTTCCTCTCTCACCACTTCCCACCCTATCTCCAAAGCCGTGGTATGGAATTTAGGAACCATTTGCCACTTCCAGAATTTGCCATGAGTTCTTACCTCAAGTTCTTACCTGCATGTGTGCTTTCTTCTGTCTAGGACAGTATATTTCCTACCCACCCCACCCTTTTTACCTGACTAACTCATACCTGAAGTGTTGGTCCACATATTTCCATCTCTAAGAGGTGGGGCTGATTTTTCCTACCTGGGGTTAGACACTCTCTCCTGCCAGCACTCATAGCTTCTCATACTTTCCTTATGATGGCCCATTCAAATGATATGTTTTCCCACCAGCTCTGAGATCCTGGGGAGAAGAACCTCACGCTCAAAACTCTTAGGAGAATGCAATTTTAATCCTTTGGTCTTCTTGGAATACTGTCCAGTTTCTTGATATCTTAGATGTGCACCTAAATGAGTACAGCACATACATACTTACATGTGCCTTGACATACCTTTTTTGATAATTGAAATGAAGCTCTAGAGTTCTGTGGTCTCTAAGATTCTTTTGAGTTCCAAAATATTAGAACTGTCTGGTGTACTGGGCTCTATGGGGTCAGGATGCCACTTGCCAGAATTTAAGAACTGAAGATGCTGGAGGATTCTGATCCCACCTTTATCCAGCCTAAAATAGCTGGGCAATTACTTTTTACTTTTCTATCCAGTTGTTTAGAAGCCATGTAGACACAGCCTAAAAGCAAACTTATTAAACCATTTTCTTTGAGGAATGACTTAACTGTTTTAAATTCATTTTCGACCCAAGCTTCTTAGAATAACGGAGACAGCTAGATATAACAATTAAATGGTGCTACTCCCCAAAGGCCACTTGCTCCAGTTTATAATCCTGTTCCTGCCACACTATAGCAAACAATCCTTCCTACTGTGACTCCCCCTGGTGTGTTAATGAATTCGCCTGCTTATAAACCAGTGCTATTGCAGGCCTCCTTGACTCAAGGGTTAGGCAGTTAGTTGTCTGGTATCTAGGTGAACCTGAAGAAGAGAAGCAAACTTCTTTGTCTGTTTCCCTCTACCCGGGGGGTGGAAGTTGCAGTGTGCTGAGATGGCGCTACTGCACTCCAGCCTGGGCGACAGTGACTCAATCTTAAAAACAAGCAAAAACCTCTAGGGAAATGAGAAAGAATGGCACTGGAGATCTGCAGTTCGTATGCATTTCTCTAAGGAAAGGCTGTAGGGCATGAGAAGGGAGCATTAGAGAGAGGGGCACTTCAGGGGCTTGTCCCATGAAGATCCAGGGAATTGTCTGATGTCTAGGAGCCTTCACATTTCTCAACTTAAAGGATACTTCAGTGCTTGGCAATAAATGGGGCTAAGGTATCACCAAACAGAACGGATACTGAAGGATTATGAAGATATTTAAAGATTCTGAGACCATCTCTACCCATTTAAACATATCCAGGTAGCTAACTGCACTTATTCCCTTTTTTGTTCAGTTGCTTGCAAAACATGTAGACACCACAAGAGCAGAAAGTTATTAAACTGCCATATTATAGAGATTTACCTGATTCTGAAGGCAATAGGGAGCCACTAAAGATTCTTAAGCAAGGAAGTAACCTGATTTGTGTAGTCTTTTAGAAATGTCAATCTGCAGGAGCAGGAGAGAGGGAGATGAGAGGTAAGGGGACCAATAAAGAAGTTGCTATGGCACCAGTATCATCTGCAAAGATGAGAAAAGTCATTCCGCCTTCATGTCACTGCAGGCAGCCACAGCTGGGACCTGTACAAGCTGGCAGAGGGGGAGACATACCATGGTAGCCACAAGAGGAACAAGAGGAACTACCCCTTTCTGCTTGGGTCCCCTATTTGCCCAGCTACTTCCTTTAGCCCCCATTACCAAGGTCATCTCACCCTTCTCTTTGATACCCCACCTCTGGTTCTTTTTTTAAGTTCTGGGATACATGCGCAGAACGTGCAGGTTTGTTACATAGATGTACATCTACCATGGTGGTTTGCCCCACCTATCAACCTGTCATCTAGGTTTTAAGCCCCACATGCATTAGGTATTTGTCCTAATGGTCTCCCTCCCCTTGTTCCCCATCCCCCGACAAGCCCTGGTGTGTAATGTTCCCCTCCCTGTGTCCATGTGTTCTCATTGTTCAACTCCCACTTATGAGTGAGAATATACAGTATTTGGTTTTCTGTTCCTGTGTTAGTTTGCTGAGGATGATGGCTTCTAGCTTCATCCATGTCCCTACAAAGGACATGAACTGATTCTTTTTTATGGCTGCATAGTATGCCATGGTGTATATGTGCCACATTTTCTTTATCCAGACTATCTTCAATGAGCATTTGGGTTGGTTCCAAGTCTTTGCTATTGTAAATAGTGCTGCAATGAACATACGTGTGCATGTGTCTTTATAGTAGAATAAAGACTATTCTACTTTATTCTACTATAAATAAAATAAAGTAGAATTTATTAAAGGATTATAAATATAATCCTTTGGGTATATATACCCAGTAATGGGATTGCTGGGTCCAGTGGTATTTCTGGTTCTAGATCCTTGAGGAATTGCCACACTGTCTTCCCCAATGGTTGAACTAATTTACACTCCCAGCAACAGTGTAAAAGCATTCCTACCTCTCCAGCTTCTGTTGTTTCCTGGCTTTTTAATGATCGCCATTCTAACTGGTGTTAGATGGTATCTTATTGTGGTTTTGGTTTGCATTTCTCTAATGACCTCACCTCTGGTCCTTTAAGCCAGTCTAACCAAACTTGTCCCAGATCCAAGGTCCTCACCCTCCCTTCTCTAATGACTTCTTCCTGCTTTGTTTCAGAGACCAGCACCACTATCCACTCAGCCTCCCAAGCTAGAAGCCTGGCCTGGATTTTTCCTTCCACCATCATATCCAACCTACCTCCTAGTTCTGTCACTTTTTCTTTTTGATTATTTCTGGACTCCACTATTCTAAGTCAGCCCCAGATACATCTGGCCTGGACTGCCACCATGGATTCCTCATCACTCTGCCTCCACATGTTCTCTCCTTCAGCAGAGGCTGGTCACCAATGCCAGAGCAATCCTTCTGGAATGCAGAGCCCCCTTCTGATTCTCCACGACCCCTGGAGAGAGGCCAAACTATTGGTGCCTCCTAAAAAGCTCTAGCCTCTGCCTAGCTCTCAGGCTCAGCCTTTCTCAGGTCCCATGAGTAGAGGCTCCTCAGCCCCAAGCTAAGCATCTTTCTTCTCTAAGCAATGTCTTGCTGCTTATCACCTTCCTACTTTTGCTCATACCACATCCTTTTTCTGACCTGCCCTCCTGATATCCCACCTTCCTCTTTACCAAGTGAGTTTCTACTTCCTTTTCAAGGCAGATCAAGAGTCAAGCCCTCCAGAAACCTTTCCTGCCCCACCTTGGCCTTAGTGGCCTTCCTCCATGGTCCAGCAGCCTCTGGCTGCCTCTCCCAGTGTCTTCACCCTGTGCTATAGCTGTTGTTTCTTCTCTGGCCTCTTTCTCCATAAATGATATGTTCCACAGGACAGTGATTCTGTTGGGTTTATTTCTGCATGGCACAGACAGCAAGGCTTGGCCAACTTAGTAGGCACTTAACATATATTTGTTGAAGAAATGAATTAAGCCATAGGTAACATGTATTGAAGGCTTCTTGTGTGCCAGGCCCTGTGCTTACTTAACTTAAATGATCTTATTGGATTCTTACATTATCCCAACAGGAATGTATTATTAAATGGAGGTTTAGAAGTACAGTCACCCCTTGGTATCTGAGGGGGATTGGTTCTAGGACCAAGCCCCCAACACCCCCACAGGTAACAAAATATAAGGAGGTTCAATTTCTTGATATAAAATAGCATAGCACTTGCACATAATCTACGTACATCCTCTCCTATACTTTGAATCATCTCTAGATTACTTATAATACCTAATATAATACGTATATGTTACTACATTAGCATAGAGTTAACATAGTACTTGGTAAATTTTTAAGTTTCACTTTTGGAAACTTTGTGGGATTTTTTTTCCCCAAATATGTTCCAGACGTGGTTGGTTGAATCCATGAAGGTAGGACCCATGGATGCAAAGGATCTGTATAAGTGTTAGAGCCAGAATTTAATCTCATTGTCTATACGCTGGAACTTGAGCTCTTTATTACAAATGAAATTGCCCACTATGACAATGAAGAAAGCTGGGACCTCTGGGGCCATCATGATTGTGGAGCAGTTGTCCTCTGGAAATGAAAGATGGATGAGCTGAAGGGTTCAGGGTTTTTCTCTACTTGGCCTTCAACAGTCAGATAGAGGCATTGCACTTTTTTTTAATTTAATTTTTATTTTTAGTTGATTTAATGATTTATGGCACAGAAGGGTGACTATAATAAAGAATAATGCATTCTATATTTCAAAATGGCTAAAAGAGTACATTTTAAATGTTTTCACTACAAAAATCATAAGTATGTGAGGCAATGGATTTGTTAACTCATTGCGTTTTTAACTTCCTCTCTCTTATTCCAAGGCTGCAAGCCTGACTCCTATTCACATCAAATCCAGCCATGTCTCAACTGGTCTCTTCCTTTGCTGCTAGACTGGACTTTTAAATCGCCCTCTTTTTCCATGTTCCTTATTGCATTCCATGAAGAACTTCTGACATAACTTGCCTTAGACTCTGGGTGAATACTGGATAGTTTTTATCCTGAAGGCTGACACACCTTGAAGCTCAACCCTGCACTGAAGTTGGGGAGCATTTGCCCAAAGCCTGGCTCATAGCTCCCTAGCTGGAGCCAGCAGTTCAGGCTGACCTAGGGTGGGGGAGATGGTAGCTGTTCTCCATCTTTTACTCTGTTTATGGCTTAGCCTAGCTCAGGCTTGGGGCACAGCAAGGAGCTTGACAAATACTTGCTGAATTCAATTGAGAATCACCCTGCAACCAGGGACCTGTGATTTGCTGGCCAGCCTGCTGGGGGATATTCTAATCATTTCCAAAAGGGGGCTTTTGTGTAAACTGTCTGCTGGCTTTGCCTCCTAGAGTCCAGGTAGAGTAAATTCTTCATGAGATCCAGAAGATTAACCTATAAGAACAAATTATTCTACTTTTTTGTTCCTCCTAAAGACATTTTCACATGTAGTATTCTGTTAAGAAACAGGATTGAGTCATTTATTTTCACATCAGTGAATCAAATCTGTCTGTATTAGGCTTCTATATCCCGAGGAAAAAACAGTTTGTGTGTATATGTTTGTGTATGTGTGTGCCCATGCATGCACGTATTTTCAGGCTAAAGGGATTAATTTCTCTGGGAGCTGAAAATTCTTCAGGAGTGTTGTGGGTATTAACCTAAGACTGCAATATCTGAAATATGATTCTCTCTTCAATAGCTAATCAGTGGTCTTCCTATTACTTCCTATAGCAGACACTTGTAATTCAGTCTCCTTAATTTTAAATTTCATTTGAAAGGCAAAAGTCTTCCAATACAAGGCAAGATTTTCTATATGTGCCCTCTTTAGCATCCTGTGGAGTGAGCTGCATTAGCCTTACCCTCTTTGCTAGGTAGAGAAAGAGACCAGCTGCCCACGCTGCTGATTTGTGAACTTCCACTTGTTTCCAAGCTGCCAAATGGCATGGGTAGAGCATTGGACATGAGGCCAGGCCAGCACTACACAGTTGGGAGGGTGGAGAGCTTAGTGCTGGCCAAAGGGCTCTCTGTAGGACTCAGCCAGGCTAGCAAAGCATAGAGTACTCTTCCAGGACAGGCCAGGCAACACTGGGCACATGGAAGTGTACAATGCCCTAAAAAACACATCATAGTCTGAATACAGAAGGGCAGAGTGGATTCCAAACTGCCTTCCACCAAGGGCTTGGGTAGAAATTGCCAAATAAGATACTCCTTCAAACATGGCCAACATCTGACCATCTTAATTTGGAGGTGTCTGTCCAGGCCACAGGAGCACAGCTTGTCCATAATTCACATATTTTTTTTTTTAAGTTATCAGTTTTTATAGAATATAGCCATGCACCATGTTCTATAAGAGCTATTTGGACCTTGTTCCGTTGGTAAGAGCTACCAAATGTTTCCCTTTTCAAAAGCCCATTTCATTTTCCTCAATGGCAGTTCAAATTTATTTTTATTGGAAGTGAAAAATTTTGTGCTTCTCTCAAGCCCATTTCTCATTCTTAGAAGCACATTTTCCTCCTTAATCTTTGGATGTGCCTCAGTTTGAATTTTCTCACCAGCTAGGGCCATGCATGCTTGTTTAGGAGTAGAGGTGATCTGGGGGCAGGGGCTATGGCATGAATTGAGTCAAGTCACCTCATGATTTTTCTCAACACCTACTCTGTTCCACTTCAGTCTCATCACTTCAACACTAACAGGAGAGGCTTCCATCTTCCCCCAATCTGTCTGGTCTTGTCTGTGCAAATATCCCAGGTGGAAGTAAACCTAGGGTTTAATTAGAACTGC
Organism: Cheracebus regulus; assembly: GCA_963574635.1. NCBI lineage: Eukaryota > Metazoa > Chordata > Mammalia > Primates > Pitheciidae > Cheracebus > Cheracebus regulus. Next base: position 7,660 of record CAUYQU010066225.1, on the reverse strand, counting down.
AGTGACAAGATTTATGAGATCATTTCATTTTCCTAAAACTCCACTGTAGCTTCATAAGATGCATGCAAAGAGGCAGTGTTTGCAGGGATAATCTGAGACTAGAATCTCAAGGCCACATTGTGGATCTTGGATTGAAAACTCAACTGGCAGGAGATGATCTAGGACAAGAGAAGTCACATTTGCTATACCTGTGTTTCTTCTGCAATGTAGTGACACATACCCAAATGACATGTGACTGCTCTCCTTGGTATTTTAAGAAGCTGCCTGTGTTGAGCTCTACAATTTAATTAAAACTGGAAGGCAAAGATAATCTCCTTCTTCATAGCTTTACTTACATGTTGCATCTGATTCCTGGATATTAGCTCCTGGAGTCTGGAATCATAAAGTCTGAAAGCAAAGAGCTCTTCCTCTGAGCAAGTTAAGGCTATCGAAGATGAGGACCAGTTTCCCTGGCTGAGCTGGTGGTTTTTTGTTGCCTCTCAAACCTCATTTGGAGGCTCAGCTTGCTCTGTGTTCTGCAGGAAGTCCTGTCAAGGCTGGAAGTCCCTCTTCCGTGAACTGGGTCACAGCAACAGAGCACACAGCTATAAAAACACAAGGGCAAGCTCTGCCAGACTTGGGAATATCTCCCTTGGAAAGTGACAAAGCAGAGACTAAATCAGGAACATGACCACACTTGCTCCCCAAACTGAGAGCCTCAGAGAGAGGTTGGCTTTCTGAAGGTTCTCACCTCATGACTCCACACCTGTGTCCTGTGGATCCACCCACAGTTGTCTCAAATACCCTTGGAGATATATTTTTTTGGAAAAGGGATTTTACAAGCTCCATTTGTCTTATTTTGTGATTACCCACCGTGCAACTTACTTGACATCTCCAACTTCCTCTGTATCCTAGGGAAATGCAGTCTCACAATGGGAAACAGAGTCCCTTTGCCACCCTGTGCTGGCCCACTGGGTGAGAAAAGTCCACTGCCCAGGTGAACCAGAACCTGCAGAATCTCTTAATAAGCCAATCCCGGGCCCGTCAGGTTGACAGTGGAAGGAGACCCTTGACGAGGGGAGAGGTAGCAGGACTTGGTAGCCCTGATTCTTGTCTTACGTTTACCATCCCCCTGAAGACTCCTGGCAAGTCAGCACTCTCCTCACCACAGTACCTTCGTGGAGTGCTGTTCCCTGTTTAAATCCTAATGACTTGTAGCTCTTCACTTATTTCAACAACTGTGGGCAGCTGTTGGCAAGAGGTAGGAATATTTAACCGAGACTCTATGACAAGCTGCTGGATAACACTAAGGAATAAACACACAGTAACTGGCAGCTTAATCCACCTGAGACCCCTACTGGAGACCTCATGGACCACCTCCATCATCAACAGCCATCTCCACTGACCACTCTGGTCAGCATACCTGATTTCCTCAGGTCCAGGCTCTTCCCAAGATGCCAGCCCTCTTCAGTCCCAAGTCCTCCTTCCAAGGAACCGTCTTGTCAGACGACTATCCCCTTCCATAGGTGATGCCCCTCCCTCCCCTTCTTGGGATGTGTAGCCCCAACCCTCATTATCAAAATCCAGCCTCTGCTGTGTACACTGAGTAGGGGACTGAGATAGAATGAAGGGCTGGTGGAAAGGCAGGGAACATTCTGTTCTAGAAGTAGCAAGTAGTGGTAAGTAGAGGTGGTGAGATTTGGCATGTCCAGTAAATCTCTCCTCACTTCCCTCATCATTGGTCAAACTACATCATACAGACTTTCTTCTGTGAGCACCTGGCTAGAAGATTGACGATCTCTGTTAAAAAGCATTCATGTTCGCAACAGATATAACATATTTAATCATTAACAATAATTCTTTAATGCCCTACAGTCTTTTGTCATTGTCTCTTTTCTTGCCTGCCTCCCCTTCATGATGCAACCACCTGGGGGAAAGATCTGTATTTTTTTCTTTTTAATGTCCACTGCCTAAAATACAGTATTGCCTAACAGAACATGACAATGAATAAATCTTAGGCACTCTCAGCCAGCACTGCATGAGGGAGTCCTGACCAGCAGGGCTATTTTATGATGGCCCTGTCTGGAACCTGAAGCCTGGAATGGAAATAAATTTAGACCAGAGAGCATTCAATAATTAAACTTTAATAACTTATATTGTAGATAGCAAAACACCCAATTAAAATAAAAATGTTATGAGTGCCAACTGTGTGTCTGGCTTGTGCTAGCTTCTGAAGATAAAGATAAAAAGACTCGGCCCCTGCCTTCAAGGGGCTTACATTCCAGAGGTAAAACTATCCTGATGTTTGTCATAATCATTTCTGGGTTGTGCTTTATAGTTTTACTATATATGTATGCATTCATAAGAAATATAACCTACTTTTGCCTCTGAAATCTTATGTAAAAGGAATGCTATCACAGATACCTCCATGTTTTTAAGTGTATAGCTGTAGTTTGTTCATTTTCATTATTTTATTGTGTTCTATTGAATGAAGATGTCACAATGTATTTATCCCTTCTTTTTTAAAATTGTACTTTAAGTTCTGGGGTACATGTGTATAACGTGCAGGTTTGTTACACAGATATACACATGCCATGGTGGTTTGCTGCATCCATCACTCCGTCACCTACATTAGGTATTTCTCCTAATGCTATCCCTCCCCAATCCATCCCCCCGCTATCCCTCCCTGAGTCCCTCACCTCCTGACAGGCCCCAGTGTGTGATGTTCCCCTCCCTGTGTACTGAGAATTGACACTTGGGGCATTTTCAGTTTGAAACTATTTCAAACAGTGCTTCCAGAAACACTCTTGCACATGTCTCCTGATCTATACCTGTAAGTTTCTCTTGGGTAAATAGCTAGGAATCGTATTGTTGGGTCACTGGGCCTACATCTTAAACTTTATTATGTAACAGTTTGTCAAAGAATTATAGCAATTTTCACTCCTGCCAGTAAGATAAGATAGTCTCCTGGCTCCAAATTCTCACCAACATTTGATACAATCAGACTTTTAATTTTGGACAATTAAGTGGTTATAATTTTTATTATAAATTAATGAGTCTACATATATTCAGAATACTAGACCTTAGGCACTTAGATGTATTACAAATACCTTCTAATTGTGGCTCCTTTTATCATTCTCTTTGTGGTACTGGAAGATACTTATTTTTAATTTAATATAATATTTTCCTTTATGGTCAGTATTTATTTATTGTTTAAAAAATACTCCCGTATCCCAAGGCCATGAAGATATTTTCCTATATTATCTTCTGAAAACTTTATGGATTTGTCTTTCATGTAGGGTTTTTTTTTTTTCTGCACTTGGAATTGGTATAGGATAAGGATTGAATTTCGTTTGTTTTTTCTTATAGATATCCAATTATTCCAGCACAATTTATTGAAAGGCATGATGTCTTCATCTGTATCTAATACCTCTTTATCCATATATGGATACATTTCTCCATAATTTATTCTAGTCCATTGGGCTAGTTGTTAGTCTCTGAGCAAATAGCATTCTATCTTAATTACTACGGCATTATAGTAAGTTTTGATATAAGGTGAAACAGGGTCTCATGCCTTCTTCCAAAAGAGTGTATTGGTTTTTCTTGTCCTCCTCTTTATAAAATACTTTACCAGGTTATAAAGCTCCACAGAACAAACAGTAAGCAATGCTTTTTGGATTCTTATTGAGATTCCATTGAATTGGTATGTTAATTTGAAGAGAAATGACGTCTTTACAATTAATAACACTTTTGATTTCATAACTTGATATCTCTAGTCACTTTTTTAGGTCTTTTTAGTGTCTCTTGTTAATATTTCATAATAATATCTGTAAAGGCTTCTTGTTATATTTATTCCCAGTTATTTCATATATTTTTTTGGTGCTTGTATTTTTAAACATTTTATTTTTAATTGCTTATAGCTAGTATGTAGAAATGCACAAGATTTTTGCTTGCTGTGTTAGTATCTGATAATCTGCTAAAGGCTCTTACTAATTCTAATGATTTATATATAGAGCTTTGTTACTTTCCATATTCAGCCATATAATCTGCATCTGAAGAAAACAATAGTTGTTTTCTTTTTTTCCCAATTCTCATACCTTTTTTTTCTTTCTTTTTCAAAAATCATGCTTACTAAGTCCTCCAGTGCAAAGCTTAACAAAAGTCATGAGAGCAGCATCATTGCCTAATTCCCAGTCACAGAAGAGAAAGCTCTTAGTTTCCCAATTAAATATGATATTTAATACATGATTTATATGTGTATTAATATGTAGTATACATAATATAAATGTAAATATAATACATATGTAGATATGTATACAGATGTAGGTATAGTCATTTTATAAGGGTGATAAACTTTCATAGTTTTCTGAGACTTTTTTTAAAAATCATGAATATACATTTAATTTTAAAAACACCTTTCTGCATCTTTTAAATTAGCATTCCATTTATTTCCTTAAATATCTTAATGTGGTGAATTACATTACTCTGTTTTCTGAAATTAAATGAACCTTGCATTTCTGCAATAAACCCTAATCTTCAATACCTTGTTAGGTCACCTTGATAATTTTTTTTTTTTCTGGGGGAAGGAAATTCTTTTCATGTAAGTTCATTAGAGAGTTTGCTTTTTAATTTCCTCTTTTTTGTACTGTCCTTGTCAGATTTGGCTGTCACGATTTTGTCAAGTCACAAAATGAATTTGAAACCATTCTTGCTTTTTTTATCTTCAGAAAATTTTATGTAAGAGTGGAAGTATTGAAAGCTTAGTAAAGTGTCCAGTGAAAACTGACTGAGTCTGGTAGAAGATAGAAATTACTGAATCAATATGTAAATTGTCCAGTATTCTTGTATTTTTCTTGTATTTGAGTTGTATACAATATTTACATTGTTAATTTGTATTTAAATTATTTGGAAACTTTTCAATCCTTTTGAAAGGTTTCAAGAATATTTTAATGAGTACTCATATCCTTCAGGTAGAGTCACCGGTTGTTAATATTTTGCCATGTTTGCAGTTTCCTGCTTGCTTGGAACTATCTTTCTCTTTCTCCTTCTCCATCTCTCTCCTCCCTGTCTTTCACACACAAACACAGACAACATGTTGACAAGGATTTTTATAAAAGATTTACCTTCTTTTGAATTTATTAGAATTTCTGTACTTGAGATGTGGTGAGGCTCAACAGTTCTAAAATATTCTCAGAAACTATTTTTATATTATCTTTTCTTTTTCTTTCTTCTGGAATATCAATTATATTGTATTCTCCCTTTATCTTTTAGTTCCTTGAACTTTCTTTTATATTTTTAAAGCTCTGGCCTGAATTTGATACTTAATTGGATCTATCTATTTTACAATTCAAAATTTATCTCTTCAGCTACATTAAATTTGTTGATTATGTTATTCATTTTGATTTTTTAGTCAAATGTATTCATTGTATGCTTTTTATTTCTTAAGTGTATTTTGTTTTTTCCAAAATCTTCTTGGTCATATACGATCCTTTCTACTCTGTTGATCTTTCTAAGCTTGTCTTTTATTTCTTTAGATATATTCAACATAATTTAGATTTTTATGTCTGTAAATTCCAATATCTGATGCTTTTGTGTATGGTTCTGTTGTGTGCTCTTTCTGTTTGTATTCATGTAAGTGTATATAGTGTTTTGTGCTACTTATTTTACCCAACCCTTTACCTATGGCGATTCTTTGATGTTTTATTCCTCAGTGCATACAGTTGTTTCTACCACCTGTAGGTGCTATCACTTTCGGACCTTCATTTTCACTTTCTGCATAGTAGGGTGACTATAGTTAACATAGTTAGCAGCAATATATTGTATATTTCAAAATAGCTAGAAGAGAGGATTTGAAATGTTCCAACACAGAAATAAGAAATATTCTAACTTGACTATTACACATTCTATGCACGTAACAAAATATCTCATGTATCCCAGAAATATGTACAAACAGTATATGCCAATTAAAAACTCCCAAAGGGCAAAGCCAGCCTTGGTGCTCACATACTTCCCACTGTTTCTGGTTTCACTTAATTTTGGATTTTGCAGAATCCTTATTTTTGCATCAGCTCAGTAATGTGTTTAAAACTTCTCTATTTTGTCCATTATTTTAATATCTAATCTATCACTCTGTTGAAACAGAACATTTCCAACTTTTATTTTATATTTGTCATTATGTATTTTAGTTCCCCATTTGATGTGGAGAATTTCTATTTCATTAAATTTAATTTAGTTGTATTCTATTTGATTTAATTTAATATAATGTTCTATTGAATCTATATCATAAATACTAAATTTATCTTCTGTTACAGGTTTATATTTTTATATTTTCATAATTATGACAAATGCTGCAACAAACATTTACATACATGGTTTCATGTGCATGTGCATATTTTAAATATATATAACTAATAGTTACAGCTAGATGTTAAGGGTAAAATTTTGTCTTCCAAAAATTATTACCTCAGAATATGACCTTATTTGGAGATACAGTTGTTACACAGTGTACATGGGGGATTGGGTCCAGGACTCCCCATGGATGCCGGAAATCCATGGGTGCTCAAGTACCTTATATAAAATGGCATAGTGTTTGCGTATTTCCTACATCCATCCTTCCACGTACCTTAAATCATCACTAGATTACAGTGAAAGAAAATGCTATGTAGGTAGTTGCTATACTGTATTTGGAAAATGATGACGAGGGCTGGGCGTGGTGGCTCATTCCTGTAATTCCAGCACTTTGGGAGGCCCAGGTGGGCAGATCACCTGAGGTCAGGAGTTCAAGATCAGCCTGGCCAACATGGTGAAACCCTGCCTCTACTAAAAATACAAAAATTAGCCAGGAGTGGTAGCACCATGCCTGTAATCCCAGCTACTCAGGAAGAGAGGATTTTTTCTAAAATTTATAATCTTGCATTTTTCAGATTAAGCTATTGTTTCATCTGAAATTATTGTATTACCATTGATTGAGTAGTACATCTTTTCCTCCATTGACTTCTAAGCATACATTACGTATCTATACACACGTTTCTATTTCCAAATTCTCTATTCTGTTCCATTTCTCCATTTTTCTATTGCTTTAGCAATATCACACAGTCTTAAGAACTATTGTTGCTCACTTTATGACTTTTTATCTGGGATGCTCAACAGAAATGTCCCCAGACTTTCTTCTTTTTTTTTCTTTTCTTTCTTTCTTTTTTTTTTTTTTTGCTTTTCACGGATCCCTGGAACTTTCTTTCTTTCTTTCTTTTTTAATTTTATTTTTTATTGGATTTTAGGTTTTGGGGTACATGTGAAGAACATACAATATTGTTGCATAGGTACACACATGGCAGTGTGATTTGTTGCCTTCCTCCCCTTCACCTATATCTGATATTTCTCCCCATGCTATCTCTCCGCAACTCCCCAGCCCCCACTGTCCCTCCCCTATTTCCCCCCAACAGACCCCAGTGTATAGTGCTCCCCTCCCTGTGTGCATGTGTTCTGATTGTTCAACACCCGCCTATGAGTGAGAACACGCGGTGTTTGATTTTGTGATCTAGTGTCAGTTTGCTGAGAATGATGGTTTCCAGGTTCATCCATGTCCCTACAAAGGACACAAACTCATCGTTTTTGATGGCTGCATAATATTCCATGGTGTATATGTGTCACATTTTCCCTGTCCAGTCTATCATTGATGGGC
>CAUYQU010066224.1:0-78831 GCA_963574635.1 Cheracebus regulus | reverse complement strand
AGATTTTTACGATGACCCACTTCCACTTAATGAAGAGTAAATACATGCTCTCTTCCTTATAACTTTCTTAATAACATTTCGTTTCTCTAACTTAGTTTATTATAAGGAAATAGTATATAATACATATAACATACCAAATACATGTTAATCAACTATTGGTAAGGCTTCTGGTCAACAATAGGCTATTAGTAGTTAAGTTTGTGGAGAGTCAAAAGTTATACTTGAATATAACTGTTGATAGTGGGATGGTGCCCTTAAACCCCACGTTGTTAAAAAGTCAATATATAATTGCCTTACTTCACAACTTACAGAAAACAAAAATACAATGTCCAAATGAATCAAAAATATGTATAAAATAAAACCATACAGATAACAGAGAAATAGAAGCATTTTTTTTTAATTGGGGGGGATGTGAGGTAAATTTTGTAAACTACAATAAAAAGGGCAAAAAATGTAAAAGATACATTTGACAATACCATACAAACAGTGGTGACAATACTGAAATTTAAAACTCCAGCAAAATTCAAAAGGAAAAAAAGTAATGCCACAAAGAAAATTAAAAGACAAATGACAAACTGGAGAAAATATTTTCAGCATATATGATAACTCAAAAGTATAAGTGTATGAAAAAGCAATTCCCCCAATCACACAAAAAACACAAATAACTAATAATTAGGTAACAGAGATAGTGCACTAGTGACCAAAGAGGGGCAAATTAAAACAATTAAAGTGAACTAGTCACAAAAAAGACCGGTAAGGATAGAGGCTGACACAACCCAGGATAAAAAGGATATAGGCGATCTGAGGCCATAGCCCGTGATGGAAAGTTAATTGATACGCACATTCTACAGGGTGGTTTGACAATATATATGCATGTCAAAATGTAACATATGCCCTATTTGCATTTTCCTAATACAAAAGAAAAAAAGCAATGCTACAAAGAAAACTAAAAGATACACTTACAGACTATATGCCTCAGTTCCCTCTTCTATAGAATGGGAATAACAACAGTGCCTACCTCTTAAGCTGCTATGAGAATTTAAAAGAGCTATTAGCTATAAAATACTGAGAAACAGCAACTGCAAAGTAAAAAGCACTAAAAAACAGCTCGTTAAAAAATTAACAAGCATTAAATTATTACTCATTTATTTAAGATAATAATGGCACAAGGACAAAAAATAATAAAAAATTTAAAATGCATGCTCAGGACTGTTCACCTGAGTAGTGTTTTTTGGAATTTCAGAGAGAACATTTCAAAACAATTCTAAAAGCCCATGAACTAGAGACCAATGAAGTAAAATGATGTATGCCCATGCATATGAAGAAATGCTGTACAGCCTTTAAAAATGACAACAAGCAACACTGTTTTGGGTAAGAACGCACAGCAAAGCAGTCAAAAGCACAGACCCTGGGGCCAGCCCACCAGGTTCACAACCAGCTCCACCACTTATGGGCTGTGTGACCTAAGCAAACGGCTGAAACTATCTGTGTCCTAGTTTCTTCTTCCATAAAATGGGAATAACAATAGTGCATACCTTGACCAGCTACAGTGGCTCATGCCTGTTAATCCCAACACTTTGGGAGACTGAGATGGGTGGATCACCTGAGGTCGGGAGTTCGAGACCAGCCTGGCCAATGTGGTGAAACCCTGTCTCTACTAAAAATACAAAAAATTAGCTGGATGTGGTGGCAGATGCCTGTAATCCCAGCTACTCGGGAGGTTGAGGCAGAAGAATCACTTGAATCTGGGAGGCAGAGGTTGCAACGAGCCAAGATTGTACCATTGCACGCCAGCCTGGGCAATAAGGGCAAAACTCCGTCTCAAAAAAAAAAAAAAGATTCCTACCTCTTAAGTTACCATGAGAATTAAAATGGCTATTTAGTTGAAAATGCCAGGAAAAAAAACACTGAGAATGCCAGGAAAAAAAAAAACGCTAGAAAACAGCTTGTTAAATAAAAAATATTGTCAGGAAAAATTTATCTGCCATATTAGTAAGTGAAAAAAGATCACAAAATATTATGTATCATCTCAGTTCTGAAAAATGCATATGGGTATACACAGAATGGAGGAAGGCCTTCTCTTTTTCAGAAAGTGTAACAGTCATTGTCCCAAGGCAGTGAAATTTTGGAATATTTTTACCTTCTTAGTATTTTCTGTTTCATTACAAGTATTAAAAACTAAAACAAACAAAAGTGATAATATCCAACAGGCATTCTCAGACACTTTGGAATCTAAGTTGAGGTGAGCTTTCTGGGGAGAAATTTGGCAATATTAATACACTTTCCAACCCAGCAATCTGCTTCTAGAAATTTATCCAACAAAAATCATAACACAAGTCTACCAATATGTATATATACTAACACATGCATACCCCCATATAGGATTGGTCATTAAAGCAATATTTACAACAGTGAAAAATTGATGAAAACTTAAGTTTTCATCAATTCTACCTTGGTCGGTACAAACAACAGAATACTTTACAGCACTGACAAATGATGTCACGTGGAAAGATGGTTTTAGTGGGGCCTTGAACACTGCCAGGGGATGCCTCTGCACACTGCTGTGATGGGGAGGCACTGAGGCACTGTGTTTTAGAGCAGTGGGCTCCCACCTTTTTACCTTCAGGGACTGGCTACATGGAAGACAATTTTTCCAGAGATGGTGAAGTGGGGTGGTTTCGGGATGAAACTGCTCCAGCTCAGATCATCAGGCATTAGATTCTCATAAGGAGCATTGCAACCTAGCTCCCTCGTGTGTACAGTTTACAATAGGGCTCATGCTCCTGTGAGAAGCTAATGCCGCAGCTGATCTAACAGGAGGCAGAGCTCAGGTGGTAATGCTTGCTGGCCAACCACTCACCTCCTGCTGTATAGCCTGCTTCTTAACAGGCCACAGACCAGTACCAGCCTGCAGCCCTCAGCTCAGGGGTTGGGGACCCCCGTTTTAGAGAGCTGACCCTAAAGGCAGTGCAGATTGGGGAACAGCCACAGATCCAAATGAACTTCTGTGCCTCCAGGGTCTGTGCTGCTGACATTGAGCCTCAAACTCAGAGCTCAACCTGAGGTCTGGAGGAATGGGAAGCAGAAAAATTTGGTGTTGCAAAAGAGCAAAGTCTCTGATTTTTAGCCATAATTGTGCAGAAGTCCAGGAGTGTCTCAGAGGAAGGCTGACAGGAAAAACCCTGTAAAGACACACAAAAAAAGGGATTCTCGAGAAGACAGCACAAAATGATCGGAGAGAACTGGATTCTCTCAAGGACTCAGGCAGTGCAGAAACTACAAACAGCAGAGCTGCCTCGATGGCTAGAACTGATTAAAATGCAACACCATCACCTAGCTGTGCCAAAGTAGGGGGTGTGCATGTGTGTGCATGTGAGACAGAGAGAGAGACAGGGAGAGAGGGAGGGAGGGGGGAGGAGAGAGAAAGAGAGAGAGAGAGATGGGGGAAGAGAGAGAGAGACAGAGACAGAGAGAGAGAGGGAGAGCGTGTGCATTCATACACAAGAGGGTGGGGGAAAGACTCCGTAACGCAAATCCGCAAATCCAGTGATTAACAAATCACTGGAAATCAGAGCTTCGGCTTCAGGGGAGGTCCATCCTAATTATTCCTCTTTCAACCATCTCATTTCTGCGATTGTCTTTATTTCCCAAAAGGACTTCAGGTTCTGAAACACGATGCGGATTCTTCTGAAATGACAGCATTTGTGGCCTACAGCTCTCACACAGCAATTACTCAGGCTCCATCTAGGGACAGCTCCACCTCCTTTGATCCTCATGGGTTATTTTCATGAGCCCATGCAGCCCCACAAGGTTTTACATCATTGCCTTGAGAGTTCTTTATGAGAGGGAACAATGTCTGGTATTTTCTACAACTTGTACAGATGTTAGCAATGAGCCTTGGCCACCAACCTAGATGTTCCATAAATATTTGTCGATGAGTTACTCAATAATTCATCCAAACTATGATAGGGTTTTGCAAACCAAGAGTCTTGCTCATTGTAGGGAGGCATTTATAGTGAAGAATTTAAGAATAGGGGTTCAGAGTAGGACGGCCTGGGTTCAAAGGCCACGTCCCTTACTAACTAAAGGACCCTAGACAAATCAATCACTCTCTCAGGGTCTAAACGCCCTTATCCATGAAGCAGGAAGGATGACAGCAGTACTGGATCCACGTGGCTATGAGCAGCTCACTGTAATCGCTGGCATTTACTCGGAGCTTCTGATATGGCAGGTACTGCTATAAGCACTTTACAAGTCCTATCTCATTTCATCTTCAAAGCAACCATAGGAGACAGTACTGCTTTTATTCTGATTTTACAGATGAGGAAACTGAGGCAAAATGAAGTTAATAAGTGCTGAAGCTGGGATACAAACCCAGACAGCCACAACCCAGAGCCTATGTTCTCAGTGAGAACTGCATAACACACTTAGCACAACACAAAACAGAGAGAATTTAACACGGGGTACAGTTTGAAGGCTTCAAAAATGGCACAAGGACCCAATAACAACAGAAACCACAGCAGAGGCCATCACCGGTCTGGCACAGCCTTGCTATTTCATTCCTCCTGCGAAGGCCATCTGCAGACAAGCTACCCAACAGTGACTTCATTCCCTGCTTACATTCATCTGCATTTCAGCCTCTTTTAGAAGTTGCTTCAGAGCTGAAGCCTAGTCAAGAACGTATCTGAAGGAAGCACCCGATAGTCTTTATTTTCCTCAAGGATGCCAACCAAAATCTAGTCCTCAGCCACCGCCAGCCAATCAAGGTCCCTCACAGGAGCCTTGAGGATCCTCATCTCCACACTTCGGCCCACATGGCCCCATCCATCCACTAAAACATCCCTCCTTCCTTTAATTCAATGCCACCCAAACTGTGACAGCAGATTCATTCCTGACTTTCCATCAGAATGCTTTCTACTGCTAACAATCTCTCACCCATTAACATGATGCATTAAAAACCTTGTCTTCTTTCCCAGAACAGAAGCTCAGCAAAGGTAGAAGCTGCATTTTACCATCCCTGCAGCCCTTAAAGCAAAGCAGCCCCCTGACCTGTATGCCATGGGCATCAACTCCCAGATGACACATCACTTCAAAGATTACCTACAGCAACAGTCAGTCATCATCAGGAAAATAACCTCTTTTCCAAATGGGTGAGACCTGAATAAATATACGCTATTTCCAAGTAATAACCAACCCAGTGAAACCTGATATTAGCAGATACACCTCTTCATAGGAAATCGACATGTACAGCCCTTTGGCACATTTACCTGCTTCTCCTTCCTCCTCACCCAAATTCAGCACGATGATGCAGATGTGCTTCCGCAGCTGGCGCGTGTTGGAGAACTTTCGACAGCACTTGCTGCACTCCAGGCTGCTTGGAGGCAGGCTGTTCCCTTCCTCCAGAGCCAGCGGGCTGTCCTCCGTTGGACTCACGATGTTTTCTGCCAGTTCCTCTTCTGTGCTGGGCTTCTTCGTGGACCCCTTAGGCCTGCCTCTCTTCCTCTTCATGACCAAAAACTCTACCGAGGAAACAAGAAGGCACAATGGAGTCACGTGAGACGGCAGTGCAGGGCTCACGTTCACCTTCCAAGTGTGAGGTTTCACACTTTATTAAAAATGAAAAATCTGAGGTGATTCCAGAAATTAACGGCTACAAACAATTCTTTGGTGCTAATATCATTGCATCTATGTACTAGTGGGTAAACAATTTTCTAATGTTCTGATTCAAGGCAATCAGTGTATCAGCATCTCTGTATATCTTTCTTCAACAATGCTGGGAGGATTGGAAGTTGTAGCTGTCAACCCCCTGTTCATAAATCCTGCCCCTTGTGAAGTAGTTTCCACTGAAATCCAGTTCTCAGAAACTGCTTAGGGACTTCTTTGCAAAGTGTTCTCACAGGCGGCTGAGCTCGTCATGGCCTTAATGAGTTACACAACTATTCAGATTATTTCAAGGAGTCATAATTATTAGAGTCAAATTGTCCTGGCAAGAAAAAAAAACAATTACAATCTAAAGCCATAAATTATAGGACTAAGAACAATAACAATATTTTTACAGTTTCCTAGCGACCTAGTGATTTTCAATGGCATGATCACAGCTGCTTTAGAGCAAGTTTAAAATCATTTTACAACTTGTATTTCCTCTCAATTAGTGTTAATTTTTAAGGCATTCATCTCTGGAATGAAGGTGGGAATTAAGAGGGGTGAGCAGGGCAGGAAGGAAAGCATCTCATCCCATTGTGTGAAGGTGGAGGGGTATGGTCTTCAATGATGAGACTTGAGAGGTGTCCCTGAGCAAGGTCAACCAGAGACCCACCAGCAGCCTGGCTAACATCTCCAATGCCAGCCATCTGTCTGGCGAAGGTGTGGCATTTCAGCAACCATCTTTGAACCTGAGCATTAAGGCAGAGAAAGGAGTCCTAGATTCTCACACCATCTTGGGTACACATGCATCTGTAGAATCAGGATGTCTCTCAGGTCCCTTCCTGCTCTCTCTAAAGCTCTGCGCAGTAAGACTCCAGCCACTTTATCTCCTGCTACATGAGGACACGTTAAGTCACTTGTGCTCACAAATCAGAAAGAGAGGCCACAGGGGCAGAGGGGAGCAGAAATGGGCAGGGAAGTCTGGGGCAGAGTCTGCAGGGACACAACAGCCTGACCACAGGGAATCTGGACAAAGGAGCCTGCCGTGGTATGGGGTTCCCAAGACCCGAGAGAGACCAGGCATGAATGAGGCAAGAGATTTGCTGGGAAAGGAGGGCCCTTGCTGGAACAGAGCTTCAGCTGAACTACAACGCTGCTGGTGAGTGGGTCAGCCATGGCTGAAAGATCCAAACCTAAGCCCCGCACCAGGGCAGCCAGCGAGATTCCTGCGTTCACTCTGTCTCTCTGGGGCATGGTGGGGAGGGGAGCACAAGGGATGACAAGGTACTTAATGATAGGAGGGCAAACCAGATAAAACAAGGGACACAGGTTCTGGGAGCCTTCCCTAGATTAAACAAGGAGAACAAAGGCTGTGTTTCCAGGAGAACCAGTCCGTGTACACAGGAGAAGAGAGGGAAAAAACAGATGGTACAGAGTGAGAACAAATCATTTCCCTCAGGCTCTTTAAAACTTTTCTCCTTATTATTCTTCACACCAATATGTACTTGCACAACCTACTGAAGCAGCGATTAATATCAGAGAAGCAGAATTAACAGAGGCTATAAAACACCCACCTCGTGTCATGTCAGCTGAATTCCAGAAACAGGGTGCCTAACAGTTGATTGAAGTCTGTGGCCCAGGTCTAAACCCAGTGACAGACTCTGCTATCCTGCAGATACAAGCCACTCCTCGGGAACGCTTTACCAGGATGCCGTTGTGTAGTAAAGAATTAACTCTGCCCAAAGAGAAGTCTGGCCTTTGCCCTTGGCTACAAGGAGATGATTTCTAGGCCCCCAGATGTCCCTCCTGATAGGGGCATCTTTGTCTGCCCAGGGACTTTGGCCACTAGACAAACAATGGGATTTATGATGGGGACTTTGGAAAATAAAAGGCATCGGTCAGAACCCACAGGAGAGACAGGGACTAAAAGGCAGCGTGTGGAAAGAGTGTCATGGGGTCCTAATAAAAACTCGGGATACCAAGGATCGAGCGAGCTCCCCTGATTAGAGACACTCCTGAGTAATGGCCTACATTGTAGGCAGGAGAGAGGGAGCATTGCTCAGGACTCCATGGAGGGACCAAAAGCTCCACATCAGGAACCTTCCCAGTCTGCGACTTTGCCCACATACCTCTCTTACCTTAACTGGCTCTCTGATTTGCGTCCTTTGAGTATAATCAAATTATAATCATGAGGACAGGGCTTTCCTGAGTTCTGTGAGTTGTTCTAGCAAATTATCAAAGCTGAGAGAGGCCATAGGGAACTTCCAAATCTGCAGTAATAAGAAAGAAGAAAGGGTGGCCCAGGAGACTCCCCCAAACTTGTGGCTGGTATCATGAGTCTTGGGCGAACAGTTGAGGAGAACTGTGCCCTTGCAAACTTACTGTTGCGGGGTACCCAGTGTTCTCTCCACACAGACACAATGGAGCACACAGAGCTGCAGTGTTTGCACTCGCCCGAGCACAGCACAGCACAGCATGCGGTACAGCAGCCATCACGAGTTTCCCTTCCCCCAGACTGGAGACTCCTCGAAGGCAGAGTCCCTGTCCTGATTACTCTTTATCCCCCTCAGCACCTAACCTGCTGCCCTGCACGGCAGGCAGCCAGCAAATCTGGGTGAATTAAACTGATGAGCAATGCACAATTAATTCCATGGCAAGGAATAAATAAAATCGGCCTGAAAGCTTTGGAAAACCTCAAACACGATGGTGACAAAACTAATCTTCCAGCTTGCTGCATCCATAATTCAGATCCTCAAGACCAATTAGCTGGCTAAAAATGAAATATTCATAAATGAACTTGAATAATTTAAGCTCTGAAAATGAGTTGCTGCTGTCAACTACCTACATTTTATGGCAGAGCTGAGAATCTTGGAACTGGGCAAAGAAAATCATGTAACCTCTAAATCAAAACATTTCAGTGGAGTTAGCTTTAATTCCTTTTCCTCCCTCTGAATTCCTTTAATTAATCTGTCACTGAACTCTATGGACTTTGCCCTAAAGATGTCTCTCCAGTAAATCCCCTCTCTGTTCACACAGCAATCTCACCACCCAGATGCCTGCACATGGTGTCCAGATTCCAGCCTTCTGCTCTGGGCTTTCTCTGCCTCCATCCCTAATCTGTCATTCATTCACTCTAGAACCTTCCATCATTCTGAATGACTCTGCCCACAACTCTCAGGCCTGGCCTTCTAGGTCTTTTAGCACGTGACGCAACCGTAACGTACGCACATACACACACCATATACACACAGAGTGCCTCCACCTCCTCCTTCCTCCCCCTTGACTGCTCAGGGCAATTTTCTAGATCTCTCCAAATATACACAGATAATCCTCGTCTCCTTTCACTTACCTGTACTATTCTTCCCAGCTGTGACCACCTCCTTCATCACCAATCAGACACGAAGCCCCAATTCAAATCCTGACATGTCAGGTCCAGTTAAAACCTCAGTACCTCCTCCATGAGGCGTTCCCAGCTAAGTGAGCAGGATGACCATCCCCACAGCTTGATTGGAATTACAGTGTGAGCCACATGCACATGGGGTGTGTATGCGCCCACACTACTCCCTAAGTGTTTCTATCTTTCCCCACCTTTCTACAAACCCTGAGGTCTAAGCCTTTTAATTCTTGGGTCCCATGGGGTCTTGAACAGAGCTGAGTAGCTACAATTAATAAGTATACACTGATCCACTGTTTGATGATAGGATAAGAAACATCTGGAGAAGAAACCATTTCCTGAATCCCAAGTTTCCAAAAGGAAGAAAGGGCTGAGCCGCAGTGCCTCTTAACCCTGCTCTAAATCCATAGTTCAGGGACAACTTCCTCTTGGTTAGAAAATCATCCTTGCAGATCCAAGGCCAAAAACTGGCAAGGGGCAGAGAATCAGCCAAAGGATCTCTAATTCAATCAAAACACAACATGAGCATTATGAAAAAAATAGCCCAACATTATCAAAAATTTAATAATGTAAGCCCTTTATTTGTGCATCACTCAAGTTTGCAAGGCATTTTCCCAGCTATTAACTCATTTTATCCTTATAAAAACCTTAAGAGATGGATGTAGCCAACAGAACGTCCTCAGTAGGAAAAGAAACAAGCAGCACAATGGTTCAAGTGGCTTGGCACATTTTCCAGGGCCAGCTGCTGAGCATGCAGAACTGGAATTGGGTTTCCTTATCCCCAGTCAAAAATGTTTCTATGGAATCATATACCCCTGAGGCACAGATAAGAAGTGGTCAGCTCTAGACACCTTAATAGAGACAATCTGTGCTCTGCAGAGAATGCTGGCTTGAAGTGGGACCTACGTGGGATCAAATCTCTCCTGAGCCTCAGTTTCCCATGTGAAAAATAAATGCAAAACTGCCTCTATTTTAGAAAGTCACTACTGATAAAAGTAATCCATTACAATGCTGAGCACAGAACTCAGGAGGTGACTGATGAATGGCAACTGTTTAATATTATGACCATAGTCATTAAGATTCTGACTTGGAATATCTCTTTTAAGAAACTATGATCCTCCCAGCCAGTCCACAGTTAGATAATGTGATTCCTGATGTACGTGCACTCTCATTCATTCTGACTCAATATGCATTTTTTCCTTAAGTTCTTCATTTTAAAATAGCTCTCACACCAGGAAATCCAATACAGAATTAAAGGCACACAAATTATATTATGCCTAAAAGCCTAGATATGGCCAGCCTCCCAGCACTCACACAGGGCAGCTCAATCTCTAGTCACACCAACTCGAGAATTTCAGAAAATCCTGAAAGACTAACATTTTAAGGCTCTGACAGTCAATCTCTCTGACATTTACTTCCAAAGCTCAGGAAGCAATAGGGGAGACAATGAATTATTTATCATAAATAAGGAACACAAGTCTTTTAGGTTTATGAGGAATGCAACATCCCCTTTGCAGGGACACACTTCATCCTGTTCCACAATCCCAGGCACCAGGGAGGCTGAAGGCATCTCAAGCCTTCTCCTTGTAGCTTTACCAGCCATATCGTGGAAATGCCATGTAACTTATAATTATTAAGCACATATATCTCAGGCACCTTGCTAAGCACTTCACATGCATGTCCTCATTTAATCCCCAAGGGAGGCATTAGCATGACATCCATCATATAGTCGAGGTCACTGAGGCTTAAGAAGATTAATTTGCTCTAAGGTCAGGGAATTAATAAATGGCGGGGCCAGGACTTGAATCCAGACCTGTTTGCCTAAAAGTCAGTGAACTTCATACCCATGTCATAGCAAGTCCTTCGGACAGTTCAATTAATATCTAAGCACAGAAATGACACAGTTTGACTTCTTCACTAAGTTCTGCAGGAAAAGGATGATAGTCTCATGCAGTGGCAAGCTTCCGTGTGACCCAAAAGTACATGGATATAAGGACCAGGAGGGTATAATGTGTATCAGGCAGTCATGATAGACTAACATATCAGGTATGAACATGTACTTGTCTCAGAACCTATGAAAAAGGCCAGTATTTTATCTCCCTTTGACAGAGGACAAAAGTCACAGCCTGGAGGGGTCATGCTACTTGCCTAAGCCCAGAGCAGAGCCTCAAGGCTGTGATGCAGGCTGTGTCCTGTGTAAGGGGGTGACTGGAAGCTCACCAGGGCCAAATTCCACTAGCCTAGCTGTATGCTCCAGCACCCAGTGCATCAGCCCTGAGAACGTTTTATGTTTGTTCACCCAGGAAGAGCTCCTGTACTAACTCATCCCCCCAGAACGAGGGCACCTTTTATAATCTGCACAAAGGTCCCTATGTGCCAGCCACGGTCCCAGTAATCACATGAAAGCTCCAGGAATGGAACCTAAGTCTGGTTTCAAGACATGTGCCCTTTCCACTACACTGTGCTGCTGACCAGGGCAGATTAGAGGGCTCAAAGTTCCTACAGGCACTCAGAATGACTTGATTCGTGGTAAATGCCCAGAAGAGACAACATACAGATTTAAACATAGACATCACCTGGGAAGCCTCCTTTGACCCTCACATTAGAGGAAGTCTTAGCAGCCTGAACATAATAACCATGCAGAAGCACTCACCCTGCTGCACTGAAACTGCCTTTTTGCCTATTCACCAGCCAGGAGGCCACAGTCAACAGCCTGTGGGCCCCTGCTGCAGCCCCAGCACAGCACCCAGACGTACAGCAGGCACACAACAAACAATTACTGACTAAAGAGATGGAAAGGGGGAGGGGAGAGGAAAGGAAAGGTAAGAAGAAGGGAAGAGTTTCTACAGAGGGTCTGAAATGAGAGAGAAGATGGAAGAGCCAAAACAAGACTCTCAGGAGACCCATGTACATTCTTCCCCAACTGCCCTAGCCTCCATCAGGATAAATGAATGCATGCACATGCACACACACTCTCACACAAACATGCTCACACACACCCATATACAAAATCATACACATGCACACACACACCTATCCATATACACAATCATACACACACAAGCACCCATACACATAACACACTCAAGTGCACACTCACCCACATTCCCAAGTACACAACCACATGCACATGTGCAGTCACAAATGTACCGTATACACAATCTCATACACACACATGCACTTACACATGTGCCCACAACCACACACAGCACACTTACAAACATGCCCATATTCACAATCACACACGCACATGTACACTCACAATGCTTCCAGATATGCAATCACACACATGCACACTCACATACACCCCATATACAATATCACACATATGCACACTCACACAGCATCTCATACACAATCACACACATTGCACACTCAAACGTACCTATATACAATCACACATGTACACACAAACACACCCATATATACATATATGTGCCCTCACAAGCACACCCATATACACACACACAGATATGATCACAAAGTCACATGCATGCACACACACACACATGCACACACACAAGAGAATGAACTTGGTCCATTAGGAAATTTCTTGTTGGATCACAGCCAGAAGTCTGATGAATAAAAGAGGAGGAAAATTAAAAGTCTTTCTGCAGACCACTTCCTACATGAGTGAAAAAGATTAAAAGGCTATAAAATAAACCAGAGGATCTTAGTGCCTTCATGTTATAATGAGAGACTAAAACAATAAATCAATTACTACTCAGTTAAAGGTTTAATTAAACCATTTCAAGTATCTCTCAACTTAAAATGAATTGTGAAGGTTAAACCTGAATGAAAATCATTAGAGAGAAACTAAGCCTTTATAAGCCTCAAATTTTATGAACTTTCACAAAGAGAAAAAGACTTGAAGCTCATAATGACTTTTTTAAAAAATGTTGTCATGTTAAGAGGCTGAGTTTAACTAAGGAATTAATACTTTTTAAAATTAAACTACACAGACAAAAGTTGTTTAGTATACACAACAACAAAAAAAGAGAAAATGTATTCAAGAATAATTTAAGTCAAAAGTAAATTATATATTAAAGAAAAAATAATTTATAAAAGTAGGCTCAATAATAAGAATTTGATAATTCCTGGACTACACAATAACATGCAAATAATATCAAACCAGCTGGGCCTAAATCCCTTTCTCTCACTTACTAAATAGGTAATATTAAGTATGTTATTTTAACTCCTCTGAGTCTCTAAGTCACATATTCCTCAATTATAAAATCTGGGCATCAGCCAGGAAATAGATGTGAACAACCCTATAAACCAACACATTCTAATACATATACTGAACATGCCACCCAGTAAGAGCAAAATACAAAGTATTCTCAAGTGCACATGAAAAATCTCCAAAACAGACCCCATGTTAGGCCATAAGTCTCTGTAAATTTAAAAGAACTGAAATCATTCAAGTACGTGGAATTAAATTAGAAATAAAAAGGAAGAAATTTGGGAAATTCAAAAATTTATGAAAATTATATGGTACTCTTAAATAGCCAATGGGCCAAAAAGGAAATCATAAGGGAAATTAGAAATACTTTGAGATAAACCAAACAAAAACACAACATACCAAAACTTATAGGATGCAGCAAAAGCAGTTCTAAAAACAAAGTTTATTGCCTACATTAGAAAAAAAGAAAAATCTCAACTAAACAACATAACTTTACAACTCAAGGAATTAGAAAAAGAAGAATAAACTAAGCTCAAAGTTAGCAGATGGAAGGAAACAATAGAGTGGAGCAGAAATAAACAAAATACAAAAAGAATTTTAAAAATCAACAAACTAAGAGCTTGCTTTTGAAACAATAAACACAGTTGAAAAACCCTTAGACTAATCAAGAAAAAAAGAGAGGCCACAAATGAATTAAACTATGAATAAAAAAGGACACATTCTAAATGATAACCACAGAAATACAAATGATCATAAGAGATTATATCAACAATTATATGCCAACCAACTAGATAATCTAGAAGAAACTGATAAATCCCTAGAATCATACAACCTACCAAGACTAGATCATAAAGGAATAGAAAATCTGAATAGATCAATAACAAGTAAGGAGACTGAAACAGTAATCAAAATCTCCCAACAAAGAAAAGCTCAGGACCAGATGGTTTCACTGGTGAATTCTACCAAACACTTTAAAAAGAATCATTGCCAATCTTACTCAAGCTCTTGAAAAAAAAATTAAAGAGGAGGAAGTATCTCCCAACTCATTTTGTAAGGACAAAGCTAGACAGACACTACAAAAAAAAAAAAAAAAGAAATAAAAGAAAAGGAAAGTATAGGCCAGTATTCCTGATAATGCAAAAATACTTAAAAAAAAAAAAAAAAAAAAACTAGCAAACCAAAATCAATAGTACATTTAAAAAAATTACACACCCTGATAATGAGGGAGTTATCACTGAGATGCAAGGCTGGTTCAACATATGCAAATAAGTAAATGTGATATATAACATTTATAGAATTAAGGACAAAAATCATACATGATCATCTCAGTAAGTATGAAAAAAAGTTTGACAAAATCCAACAACCTTTCACAATAAAAACTCTCAGAAAATCAGAAAACAGGGGATGTACCACAACATAATAAGGGAATGTGCTTCAACAAGTGACAGACCCACAGCTAACATAATACCCAATGGCGAAGAGCTGAAAGCTCTCCTCTCAGATCAGGAATAAGACAAGGGTACCTACTCTCACCACTTATATTCATTCTGGCATTGGAAGTCCTAGCCAGAGTAATTAGGTAAGAAAAAAATAGAAAGCATGCAAAGTAAAAAGGGAAGTGTGGAACTATCTCTGCTTGCAAATGACATAATCGTAGATATAGAAACCCCTAAAGATTCCATCCAAAAGCTGTTAGAATAAATGTATAAAGTTACAAGATATAAAATCAACATACAAATGTCTGTTGTGTTTCTACACAAAAACAACAATCTGAAAAAGAAAACAATCCCATTTACAATAGCATCAAAAAGAATACTTAGAAATAAAAGTAATCAAAGTAAAAGATCTGTATACTAAAAACTATCAATGAAAGAAATCGAAGATATCCCAAGTTCATGGAACAGAAGAATTAATATTTTTAAAATGTCCATATTAACAAAAGCAACCTATAGATTCAATGCATCCTGGAAATCTAAGGTAAAGCATAGTAACTATAATTAACAATACTATATTGTATACTTAAAATTTGCTAAGATATATCTTAAATGAGGTAACAGATATGTTAACTAACTTGATTGTGGTATCATTTCACTATACATATGTATAACAAATCATCACTGTAAACTTACACAATTTTGTCAAGTATACCTTAATAAAGCTGGAGAAAGAGAGAGAGAAAAGGATCTGAAAAGAAATATCTCACAACAATAGCTTACACTTTCCAACTTAAGGAAAAAAAAAAAACAGAAGCAAACTAAATCCAATACAAGAAGGAAAGAAATAATAATGCCTAGAATAAAAAGAGATTAAATAAAATATAGAAAACAAAGAGAAAATCAACAAAACCAATGTTTTTCAAAGATTAAGAAAATGACAAACCTTCAGCTAAACTTACCAAGAAAAAACAGCTAAGACTCAAATTGCTAAAATCATTAGTGAAAGGGAAAACATTACCATTTAACCTTACAAAAATCAAAATAATTATTAGAGAATATTATGAACAATTGTATGTCAACAAATTAGACAACCTAGAAGAAATAGAAAATTCTGTAGACAAACTACTGAATATAATTCAAAAATAGCAAATATGCATACACCTATAACAAGAGATTGAATCAGTGCAAAAATAAAAAGCCCAGGACTAAATAGTTTTACTGGTGAATTCTACCAAATGTTTAAAGAAGAATTCACATCAATACTTAAAAATATTGCAAAAAATAGAAGAGGGAACACTTCTCAAGTCATACTATGAGGCCACTATTACCCTGAAACCTAAACCAAAGACATCAAAGACTCTAGACCAGTATCTTTTATGACTACAAATGCAAATATATTTAACAAAATACTAGGAAACTGAATCTAGCAGCACAGCAAAAAGATTATGCAACATGACCAAATGAGATCTACCCCAAAAATACAAGAGTGATTGCATCCTGGAATGTAAAAATGTATCAATGTAATATATCATATTAATATAACAAAGAGGAAAAAATCACACGGCTATCTCAACAGACTCAGAAAAAAACACCTGACAAAATCCAACATCATCTAATGATTTAAAAAATAAACAATACTCAACAACCTAAGAATAAAAGGAACTTCCTTAACTTGATGAGGAACATCTAACACACACACACACACACACACACACACACACACACACACCATCATACTTAATGGTAAAAGACTGGATACTTTCTTCCTAAGATCAATAACAGAACAAGAATGTCCACTCATCATTTCTATTCAAAGCTATACTGGAGTTTCTTGCCAGGGCAATTAGGCAAGAAAATAAAATACCAAGAATCCAGATTAGAAAGAAAAAAGTAGAATTACCCCTAGTCACAGATGACAAGATTCTATGTATAGACTCCTGAGAAGTACACTAAAAAACTAATAAACATGTTTTTAAAGGTTTTTTAAAAAACAAATTAAGGTCACAAGATCTAGTAACCAAGTCCAGAAAAACTGCAGGATAAAATACCTATATATAAATAACAGTTGTATTTATAAACTAGCAATAAACAATCTGAAAATAAATTAGGAAAATAGTTCCATTTACAGTAGCATCAAAAAAAATAAAATACTTAGGAATTACAGTAACCAAGGAAGTATAAAACTTGTACATTGAAAAATACAACACACTGTTGAAAAAAATTAAACAAGACCTAAATAAATGGAAATATATCCCATGTTCATGGATTGGAAGGTTTAATATTGTTAAGATGGCAATAGTTTCTGAATGCATCTTGATATGGCTTGGCTCTGTGTCCCCATCCAAATCTCACCTCAAATTGTAATCCCCATAATCTTTTCTTGTAAAGGGCAGGACCAGTTGTAGGTAATTGGTTCTTGGTGTCAGTTTCCCCCATGCAATTCTCATGATTGTGAGTTCTCATAAAATCTTATGGTTTTATAAGTGTCTGCATTTCCCCTTGCTTGCACTCACTCTGTCCTGCTGCCCTGTGAAGAAGATGCCTGCTCCTCTTTTGCCTTCCACCATGACTGTAAGTTTCCTGAGGCCTTCTCAGCCATGCAGAACTGTAAGTCAATTAAACCTCTTTTCTTTATAAATTACCCAGTCTTGCATATTTCTTCATAGCAGTGTGAGAATGAACTAATACAGATCTAATGCAATCTTTATCAAAAATACAACTGTATTTTTTGAAGAAACAGACAAGCTGACCCTGAAATTCATATGGAATTGCAAAAGACCCTGAAAAGTCAAAACAATCTTCATAAAGAAGAACAAAGTTGGAAGATTCAAACTTCCTCATTTCAAAACTTACTACAAAGTTATAACCATCTAAACAGTATATTATTGACATTAAAAGAGACATATTGATCAATGAAATAGAATTAAGGATCCAGAATTAAACTCATACATTTATACTCAAATGATTTTGGACAAGAGTGCCAAAAGCAATCCCACTCCTTGGTATATATCCAAGAGAAATGAAAACAAATATGTGAAAACTTGTAAACAAATGCTCATAGAAGCACTATTCAATAGCTTCAAAGTGAAAACAACTCAAATGTCTACCAACAGAAGAATGGATAGACAATATGTAGCATATACATGCAATGAAATATCACTGAGCCATAAAAAAGGAATGAAGTACTGATACATGCTACAATATGGATGAATCTTGAATGACTGCTTAATGGGTGCAGAGTTATTTCTGGAGCAATGAAAATGTTCTGGAATTAGGTAGTTGCAGAAGTTGTGCAATCTTGTAAATACAGTAAAACCACTGAATTTTATATTTTAAAATTGTTAAAATGGCAAATTTTATTTCATATGAATTTTATCAAAAAAAGCTAAAACAAATAGTGACCTGAAAAATGGATCAGAAGCAAATACTCAGAATGCAGCACAAGATAAAAGCAAAGAAAACACAAAAGTTAGGGTAAAGGTATAGAGAAGAACTAGCAAACATTTAAGTCTCAGAAAGAAAGGCAGAAAAATAATGAAGCAGAAGCAATACCAAAAGGCAGAAGAGTTTACACTTTTCTAAAACTTATAAAAATCATAAATCTATAGGTTTAAGAAGACCAACCAACATCAATGTAATAATTTATTTACTCCTTCCTGCCTAGATGCATCACAGTGAAACTTTAGCAAATCAAAAACAAAGAGACTAGGGAATAACAATGCTTAAAATCAGCTTGACAGCTGACATCCTATCGACAACAATAAAAGCAAGGAGACAATGAAATAATATTTTCAGTGTGCTGAAATGAAAAAAAAAAAATCAACCTAAAATTCTATCCCCAAGAAAAAATATATATTAAAAATAAAGACAATAGGCTGGGTGCACTGGTTCATGCCTGTAATCCCAGCACTTTGGGAGGCTGAGGCAGGCAGATCACTTGAGGTCAGGAGTCCAAGACCAGTCTGGCCAACATGGCAAAATCCCATCTCTACTAAAAATACAAAAATTAGCCAGAAATCACTTGAACCCAGGAGGTAGAGGTAGCAGCGAGCCAAGATCATGTGACTGCACTCCAGCCTGGGCAACTGAGCAAGACTCCATCTCAAAATAATCATAGTAACAATAAAGACAATAATTAAGACCACATCAGACAAACAATAACTGGGAGAGCTCATGCTCAGCAGCTCCGTTCAGATTTCTTTACAAAGAGATCTAAAGAGTATCCCATAGCAGAAAAATACTCATCCATGGATGGAGATGGAGCAGATGGAGATCCAAGGACTGAAGAGCCAGAGAGTAGTAAATATGTAGCTAAATCTAAATGAACACTTACTGTAGAAAATAATCATTATCACGCATTGTAAGGTTTAAAATGAGTATATATAGATTCTCTAATGACAAATGTTAACATTTTCTATACAAAGAGCTCCTACAAATCAATAAATAGCAAACAAAAATATAGACAACTGATATAAATAGCAATTCACAGATGTGTAAAACATTAATGGTCAACCTCACTAGTGACTAGCAAAATGCAAATTAAAATAATAGACCATTTTTTTGTCTGTCAAATTGGCAAAAACTCTTTAAAGTAAGATAATACCCTTGGGTTGACATGGATATGGAAAAACAGAAGATCTTAGATCCTAGTGAGAATAAATGGATAAAACCTTTCCAGAAAGCATTCTGATAAAACCTAGAAAATTTTAAATTAACATATCCTCTACACAAGCAATTCTCCTAAGAATATAGCCAATGTGAATACACAATGTACAACGATATTTGTGACATTTATTGTAACATTGCTTACAGTAGCACAAAATTAGAAGATATATGTCACCAGAAAAGAAAAGAAAGGTTAAGTAAATTAGCATTATCCTCAGAAGGAAATACCATACAGACATTGAAAAGAATTAGGAATACAAATAGTAAGGTATTGTGTACTTGAAATTTGCTAAAAGAGGAGGTCTGGTTTTTTGTTATTTGTTTTGAAACAGGGTCTCACTCTATCACCCAGGCTGGAGTGCAGTGATGCAATCACAGCTCACTGCAGCCTCAACCTCCTGGCTCAGTCTCCCATGTAGCTGGGACTACAGGTACATGTCACTGTATCTGGCTTTTTTTTTCTTTTTTTCTTTTTTGTGGTAGAGACGGGGCTCCATTATGTTGCCCAGGCTGGTCTCAAACTCCTGGGCTCAAGTGATCCTCCTGCCTCAACCTCTCAAAATGCTAGGATTACAGGCATGAGCCATCACATACAGCCAACAAAGAACAGAACTTCTCACAACACACACACAAAAAAGTTAACTGCTTGGGGTGATAGATACATTAGTTAGCTTGGCTGTGGTTTCACCATGTATACATATATCAAAATATCATATATACACCATAAATACTTACAATTTTTGTTTGTCAATTATACCTCAATAAAACTTAAAAAAAAAAAACAAAAACAAAAAACATTAGGAGACATGTCGGTACTGACATGAAGAAATACCCAGCATATACTGCTGACATTTTTTTAAGGCTGCAGAACATATATTATGATCCCATTTTTGTTCTTTATTGAATAAAAAAAGCAATAACAAACAGTGTATTTATGTTTATGTATGCAGAGAAAATGGTCTGGAAGCATATTTAATTGTTAGCAGCATTATTTCTAGAATTTGGAGGGCAATTAAGAAAATGTGCTTTCCCCATTTTATATTGCTTTAATTTTCTTTTACAGCAAGATTTCAGGGTTGGCGTGGTGACTCACGCCTGTAATCCCACACTTTGGGAGACCAAGGCAGGTGGGTCATCTGAAGTCAGGAGTTCGAGACCAGCCTGGCCAACATGGCAAGACTGTCTCTACCAAAAATACAAAAATTAGGTGGGTGTGGTGGTGGGTGCCTGTAATCCTAGCTACTCGAGAGGCTGAGGCAGAAGAATCACTTGAACCCAGGAGATGGAGGTTGCAGTGAGCCAAGATCATGTCGTTGCACTACAGGCCAGGTGACAAGAGCAAAACTCCATCTCAAAAAACAATTACTCTTATAATTGGGAGGATAAAAGTACAAAGGAAAAGTGTAATTGCTTTGATGGGTTTACCCACCTGGTGTATTCACCCAGGAGAAGCACCAAAGTCTGCCTGGAGGAGTTAAAGGAAGTTTTACAAGTGCTGGGTTAAACCCACACCTGTCTGACAACAAGCTCATATTTTTCACACTGTTCAATACTGCCACCTCCTTTCATTCATTCATTTGCCAACACTAGAGGACACCTACAGGGAGCCAGGTATGGGTTCACCTGCAACATCACAGAAGGAAAAAGGAGCCAGGGGCCTAGAGGACCTCTAGCTGTTTGGCTGTAGAAGGAGCCTACAGTCAAAACAAGAGCCCCACCAGTGAACCCATGCTGCCAAGGGCACAGCAAAGAAGTCAGGGGTTTTATGCTAGTCCGAAGGGTTCCCGGGTCAAATTAGTTTGGGGAGCCCTGCTTTGGGGGGAAAGCCACTGAAGTTTCCTGAGCAAAGGGTCACAGCTGGGATGGAGGGAGGGCAGCAAGGCCCCAGGCAAAAAAATAAGGACAAAGAAAGGTAATTTATTCACTGAACATGCAGGAAAGGGGCTGTACCCTGTGCCAGGCCCCACACCAGGACCTGAGGCTAAGAGCTGAACAGCCCAAATCCCTTCCTTGGGACATTTCCTCACAAGCAAGAGAAACACAGAGACAAATGAAAGCACACCTAGGAGAGACAGAACTGAAACAAGTCTAGTTATGGGGTTCTAGGAACCCAGAGAAAGGTCCTGCAGCCCTACCTGGGCCCAGAGAAGTGTTCCTCAAGGTGACCCCAGGCTGAGTGAGTCCTAGGCACATGCAGGAGTGAACCAGCAAAAACACCTACACGGGGCTTCCCAGGCAGAGGGTGGCCTTTGCATTCAGTTGCTCCTCTACCAGCAGCCCAGGGCCAGTGGCTGCAGATCAGTGACAAGAGGGAGGAGAGGGGCATGGGGGCTGGGAAGGGGCAGGAGCTCAGGACCAGCTCCTGCAATGGACAGCACTCCCTCTCACTAACACGGGTTAGGTACGGAACACTCATAATTCTATGTGAATTCTGCTTTTTCATCATTTATTCATTTTGTATTAACAAAAGAAATGAAAGGCCAGGCGCGGCGGCTCTCGCCTGTAATCGCAGCATTTTGGGAGGCCTAGGTGAGTAGATTGATTTAATCTAGGCGTTTGAGACCAGCCTGAGCAACAGGATGAAACTCTGTCTCTGCAAAAAAAATACAAAAATTAGCTCGGTGTGGTGGCGGCCACCTATAGTCCCAGCTACTCAGGTGGCTGAGGTGAGAGGACTGCTTGAGCCCAAAAGGCAGAGGTGGCAGTGAGTTGAGATCATGCCACTGCACTCCAGCCTGGGCAACAGAGTGAGACTGTCTCAAAAAGAAAATGAAAACATTAAAAATTAAAATTCCCCTCTTATTCACACCTCATTTAGAAAGAAGAGAATCTTAATAAGCAAAGAACTAAAAGCTTTGCAAGAGCCCCTCTAAAAGTTCTCCCCACGTTAATTCACATGGCTTCTATCTGAGACATAATCCCTTTTTCTGAGTCTATATACATTCAGCCCCAGAGGCAGGTACACAGATTGTCCACAGTTCTTGACTCAAGCCCTCTCTGTGAAGCTACACTCTTCAGAAAGCAAGGCACTGACTGCTCAGCAGGGAAGTGGGTCATCAGGAGTATGGGTGTCACAAAGCTCCTGCCCAGGGGCCATGACTCACACAGGCTGGGCAGGCAGAGGGAGGGCACTGAATTGCAAGGCCCCTGGCACCAAGCTCTGCTTCTCACTGCCGCCTGCAAACTTTCCTCCTCTATCCCAAAACAAAGAGTCTCAGGTGTGTGCTACTGGTTGAGATGCAATTACATATAACTTTCCTCCTCACTTCTGCTTCCTCTAAATTAGGAGAGGACAGGTCTGCTCACAAGGCTTGTGAGGGGCTGAGCACGCATGGACACATCCCCTATTAGCTGATGGTGATGAGAGAAGTAATAAATACTAACTGCTGCTCCTTATTCACCAACACCAGCTTCAGGTGCTGCACCTTCTTCATTTCCACTATAACTTGCAGAACTTCCTAACTTCTCAAAAACTTAATCTTCTGTCAGGCATCTTTCTCTGAGAACCCTGAGAATGGCCAGAGGGACTTATTAACCAAAACATTTTTTGTCTGGAATATCTCCTTGTTAATGGTGCCCGACAGATGATCAATAGCCAGCCTATTTAGAAATGCCAGTCTGAATATTCCCAGGCAAGAGCCACTGGATTATTGGTGTGGTGATGAACCCTTCAATGGGACATGGACTGCTATGTATGGGGCTTCCACACAGGAGACTGGCTGCTGTCCTTTATCACACAGTTTTGTGAGCATCTTTGCAGCGGTTCCTCGTATGCTGTATGTTTCCTCTGCCTGTGGGGACCTAATTACAGTGCCTGGATGGTATCTCTGATCCATGCACCTGCTGCATCTGATAACCACTCAGTGAAAGATGTCTGGACACTACAGACAAGATGCATCTCACTTTGCACATCCCAAAGGATCCTGTATGAATCAAAGCCTTGCAATTTGAATCCTTGTTCCAGGTTTATAGGAACAATTGGAAAATGCTGTAAGATGATACAGACTTTTTTATTAATCATGTATGTTAGAACAACAGCTTCTATTTATTTTCTTCTGTGTGCCAGGCATCAGCTTAGGTGCCATAGGTATATTCTTTAACTTCATCCTCACATGCCCCCTTGTAACCAATATATTTCTCTTCATTTGTTCAGATAAGCAAAGTGAGGCTTGGAGAAGTAACATCATTGGCTTTAGGTAATGCAGCCAGTAGGTGCTAGGGCTGGGTTAAACCCACACTTGTCTGACAACGAGCTCATGTTTTTCACACTGTTGAATACTGCCACCTCCTTTCATTCATTCATTTGTTCATTCATTCACTTGAAAACCAGACACTGGAGGACACCTACAGGGGCCAGCTATGGGGATTTCAAAGACACACTCTTATTTGAGCATATCTATAATTGGGCAGTTATTGTGACTTCTGGTTTGGAAATGTGGATTTTCTAGGCTTCTACTATGTTCACGGAGCAAATCAACATCAACAAGCGGGTTGGAGGTGTCCTGCCCCCCACCCCACGCCAGCCCCCTTACCATCTCCAGTCTTGCTTGAGTTGGGGAGTTCAGGTGTACTCAGAGGCCTAAGGGGAATAATAATCTCATCAACATTAACCCCTTCATCCATGTGCTTCTCTGAAACATGGGAGAGGAGTTCCGACTGATTTGGTGAGAAAAGGTTACAACATTTACACATAAAGATGGCCGTGTTTTCTGTAAAAAAAAAAAAAGAGAGAAAGAAAAATATGTTATTTCATCTCCACTTAAACAATTATTACTTCCAATTGCCAAAGAAAATACCGAAAGTTGCCCCTTCTGAGCCATCACCAGCCTCTATCACATTGTGTCCCTCTGGCAGTCACCTCCACGGCAGGCCACTACTTCCATCTTCAAGGAGTTCCAGGGGCCGAAAAGTTCTTTATTCAGTATCTGTTTCTTCCTTTTTTTTTTTGATAGAGTCTCACTCTGTAACTCAGGCTGGAGTGCAGTGGCGTGATCCCAGCTCACTGCAACCTCTGCCTCCCGGGTTCAAGCAATTCTCCTGCCTTAGCCTCCTGAGTAGCGAGGATTACAGGTGTGTACCTCCATGCCCAGCTAATTTTCGTATTTTTAGTAGAAATAGCATTTCACAATATTGGCCAGGCTAGTCTCAAACTCCTAACCTCGTGATCGCCCACCTTGGCCTCCCAAAGTGCTGGGATTACAGGCTAAGCCACTGTGCCTGGCCTTTTCTTCAGTATCTCAAACCTCAGTTCTTCTGAATAGTGTGTAATATGAACCTTCTTGTTATCCAAATCTACTCAACAGCCAGGATTCCAGGATAAGTAAAAAACAAATATGCAACTTGAAAAACTAAATCCTACCCCTCAAATGATGAACTGCACACTGATGGCAATTAAGTAGTCATGCTAGACTCTCTCAAATTAGGTGCAAGGAAAAATTAACCAAAATAGCATTTCTCAAGAGCCAAGTACCTTTCAATGAAAGGATGGGAATTTGTTGCCTTTTAAAGCCACTTAATTCCTATTTAAAACATTATCATTGTTCAAAAATTTACCAATAGTGCATTATGATCATCACATTATACTAGGCAGGAAGACGTAATGAGAGAAATAAAACACTCATTTTTTATACTGATAAAATAATGACAGGTATATATAAAATGTTAAATTCAGGATTCAGTAACAATTAAAAGTCAGATCTTTGTATTATTATTTTTACACCTAGACTGAAAGGAAGTGGCTTTGTCCACTGAAAAGGACAATGGCTTTGGAGCCAAAAGACTCAGGTCAAATTCCCAACTCTAGTCCCTAAATGCTGGAAAGCTGGGACCTCAGAGAAGCAGTCATCTGTCAGTTGCTGGAATCCATAGGAACTTTGGGGACATGCCTACTCAGCAGCAAGCACCCAGCAGGCACCCAGAAAGCACAGCACTGACGCGGCAGAACTCTGCACCCATGGTGTGCCTTCGCCCAGCAGCTGGGTGGCTGGCAATCCACCCCTGGCTCCCCTTGACATCCCCCTCACCAGCCTCCTGGGGACTCTCAACACTGTCTGGAAGTCACAGGCTACTTCTATGGCATTTACTGACTGGTGATGCTGTACAAATACATGGCAATCACACGAGCTCTGTGCTTCCTCCTCACTCCTCACTCTCAACAGCTGACCTTGCTTCTTATCTCACTGGAAGTAGCCAGAAAACAATTGCCTCTACCACCCCTTCCAGCCCACCTGTGTCTTCTGCTGTCTCCCGCCTCGCTCCTGCGGGTGTGAAGGTGGGCACAGTGAGGGGACACAGGTGTGCAGGTGAGGGCAGTGGCACACCCCAGGGCAGGGCTATCATATCTCTGATATTGCCTGGAATTGCTGGTTCATGGAGATACTAGAAGCAGACCAAACACTTCACTTGTGTGATCATTGCTTTCAAATTCTCTAAAGACAGTGCATCCCTGATTGCCTGCACCCAGGAAGATGCTCGCACAGCCCTGTGTGGAAAGGTCACTGAGCAAAGGACACATGATGGTTTGTGTATGTAGAACCCTCCCTCTCTGATGATCATTCCTCAGGTCAATTCTTCCCTCTGTACTAGATCTTTCCATTGGCCTATAAAAATTACTCTTATTCTTCCATATTAGAACAAAAACATCTCTAGATCCCCACTCCCCCATCCCATTTCTCTCCTCTTTACAGTGAAACTCCCAACCAGAAAGAGAAAATTAGGAGGAAAGGCAGTAAGTAGGCCAACTCGTCCTTGCTGGCATGAAGATGGAGTCCCTGCAAGACACTGGAGACCCAGGAATGAGCCCCTCTCTTGATTCACAGAAAGGCTTTCTCCATGAACTAGCAGGGAGGTAATAATCTAAGAGAATTCTTTCCTACCAGCAACACTGAAATCAAAATTTAACAAAGCAGAACATTGCTTCATCGATGAGAATCTCTCATGAATACTGCCAATCGATGTTTCTTCCAGGAAATGTTTTATTCCTAAGGAACCCAACATGTTTCCCAAACAAGAAGAGATTAGAGTAACACATTTTCCTTTATATGAGGCCAAGTTGCTTTCAATGTGCTTCCTGCTAATCCTACAATAATCCGATGATTTAGGCAGAAAGGGGTTTGTAATCCCCAGTCCACAGGTGAGGAAACTGAGGCTGAGAGAGGAAAAGCAACTTGCTCAAGTCATCATGGGCAAGGGGCAGGGACCAGATTCTCTCCTACCTGCATTTGACATGAGTTATGTTTAGTTACAGCCCATGAGCTGAGGTCCTCCAAGTTACAGCTAAAATACTTAGGACTCTACGTCCAGCAATGTCAGAAATAAAACTCATTACAGAGAAGAGCGTAATCCCAAAAGCACATATCAACTTCAAATGTGTTCATTTCAGTGTCCACTGAGCAGTGACCACAGGTGGGCCCCATCCCAGATGCTGGCGACAGAGATGAATCGGGCATGAGGCCCAGGCCCTGCCACAACAGGAGACCACCATCTCACTGGAGAGACAGACATGTCACAGAACAATCTCAAGTAAAGGTTTTTACTGAACTTATTTCCCAATACCTCTAAGCATTCTTGGTTCTTAGGGTGCTCTCAGGAAAATGGGAATTCCATGACATGTAATGGAGCTGAACTTCTGGGGACCACAGGGCTATTACAAGAGGTCTCCTAGTTCAAAGGCACACCAAGCACTGCCTGGAGATTACATAAACAAAACTATTTTGCATTTGTATATGACAAAGTGTTAGAGGCTACTGAAATAAACTGCTGCTCAACTGTTCCACACCACCTGAAGCCCGAGGACCCGGGGTGGCACCTGGCCTTGGCCATCTGTTATGAATTTGCATAACAGATGTGTCTGTGTGCTCAGCTCTCTCAGGCAGGGAGACTGGACCTGCAGCTCCCGAGGTGGGGGCAGAGAAAAACACGGGGACCTGAAACGACTCTCACATAACAGAAGGCTCTGCCATGTGATACAGGCCATGAGAGCGGAGTGGATCCTGACCTGGACAGGCTGCCATAAACAGGAGAGGCTTCTCAGCCAAGGGACAGCCAGAGCTCAGTGTTGCAGGGCAGTAAAACTCCAGGAAGGGTAGGTGGGCAGGAGACATGCAGGCTCAGGGAGGAAACACTCCAAGTGCCAGGGAGGCAGGAGTGAGGGAAATGAGTGGGCCTGCTGACAGCACAGGGACAGAGATCCAAAGGCCCAGCACAGTCACTGAGCAGGCCCTGGCAGCTCCTGAGAGAGCCAGGAGTCCACCAGCAGAGCAAAGGCAAGGAGAAACCGTGACTGAAGGGGCTGGCCCAGAGGGAGAGGCCCCACATGCCTGAGCTGTGCCAGCTCCCCTGCGTGTCCATCCCCTGGACTCTGCATGGCCCCATCACATGGCTCCCCCTAGAAAGTGAGGTCACTGGAAACAGCATCTGGCTAGCCTTGGTCACCTCAGTGCTCCTGGAGGACAGCAAGTGGCCATGGTGGAATGAGGGAGGGAGAAGGAAGGAGTGCATTGGCACAAGACGGTGGAACTGACACCAAAAAGCCTGTCCAGGGATGAGAGCAGAGATGAAGGCCTGAGACACAGGTCTGCAGAGGAGTTAGCCAAGCAGGCATGACGCCATCACTGACCAGACATGAGCAACAACAGAGACAGGGGAGGCAGATGTGCCCCCAAGGGAGCAAGGACAGGTCTGGTGGGCAGGATCAGGTGGTTTTGGGTGGGATGTCAGCATGCAGATGCCTACTGGGAGCAGGTGGTACATGATGGGGTGGGGTTCAGGTACAGTGGGGCAGAGAAATGGGGTCAGCACCCAAGGAGGAGCATCAAGCCCAAAGATGGAAGTGTCAAGAAGCCAAATCCTTCCGAAGGTCCTGTCTCAGTCCATCCCAGTGGCTATGACCAAATGCCACAACTGGGTGGCTTATTAATAGAACTTTAATCCTCACAGTTCTGGAGTCTGGGAAGTCTGAGACACAGGCGCTGGCAGAATCAATGCCTGCTGAGGGCTCCTTCCTGGTTCATAGCCGGCGCCTTTTGGCTGTATCCTCATATGGTGGAAGGGGCAAGGCAGTTCTTTGGGGTTTCTTTTATAAGGGCACTAATTCCATTCACAAGGGTCCCACCCTCATGACCTGATCATCTCCCAAAGGCCCCACCTACTAGACCATCACATTCGGGGGTAGGTTTTGATTTGTGAATTTTACAGGGAAACAAACCTTCAGCTCATAGCAAGCAATAAGCAGAACACCCAGTCCTTAGTGACAGAGAAAGCCCTTAGGGAGAAGGTGGAAGAGAAGAAAGCCTGCTCCTGAAAAACGCAGCAAGAATGGGGAAGGCAAGCACTGAATCCAGCCATGAGGAAGACACTTGGAAAGTGAGATTTCCCTCACACGGTCACAGAGTCGCACAAGGTGGCTGAGATCAAGAGAGGGGTGTTTAGAAAGCAGGCACCCTCATCAGGCCTGGGGAAGGTCTGCTCTAACAAAAGGAAGCATCTTCTGGCCAACTGGGTGACTGGCCACCACCAAGCACACACTGGCTACACTGGGCAAACGACTTTTACCAGCTGACAGTCCTCCAAGCCTTTGAGTAAAAGGCCAGCATCTATATTAAAATTATAAAATAATCGGAGGTCTGGTGAGCAGGGAGGAGAGCGTGCAGAGAGAGTGTGCAGAAAGTGTTAAAAGGCCACTGTGGAGGCAGCCCTGTGTGACCAAAGCCTCCACATCTCTCTGGCCTGCAAGGCAGCCTCTTTCGGGTCATCCACCCACACAGGCCTGCTCAGAGGTTTCCAGGGAGCCTGGCTTTCACGACCAGCCCTATGCCCAAGACCACTTCTCCCTACCAAGTTGCTCTGCAGTGCAGACACACACGCACAGACACGCACAAGGGTGGAGTCTGCTGCTCTCATGAACAAATACTGCCACGGCAAAGGAGCCAAGAGCCTCAAAGACACTCGCCCATAACTCCTGACCAGTGGTTTTCCTCCTCGAGATCCTGCCTTCGTGATCATCCAAAATGAGAACGGGGATTGTGCACTAAGATATTCAATGTACAAGTATTTATAATAGCAAGTTCCCAGAAGCAACGGAAGTGCTCAGCATTGGACAAATCCTGACAATCACAAAACGAATTACGATACAGCCACTGAAGGTCATGTTTCAAAGAATACCGAATGGCACAAGGAAATGCTCCTAGTGAACACTAGTTTTAAAGAATGGAATACACAGCTATTTTGTATGAATACAATTTTGTTATTCATGGATAGACATTATTTATGAATGGATGGAAGGAAGCAGAGCCAGCCAGGCTGAAAGAAAATAAACCAAAATTTTCACTGTGAAACTTAAAAAAAAAAATAACCTGCTCGTAATCCCAGCACTTTGAGAGGCCAAGGCGGATGGATCACTAGGTCAGGAGTTTCAAACCAGCCTGGCTAACATGGTGAAACTCCGTCTCTACTAAAAACACAAAGAATTAGCTGGGTGTGGTGGCATGCACCTATAGTCCCAGCTACTCTGGAGAATGAGGCAGGAGAATCGCTTGAACATGGGAGGTGGAGGTTGCAGTGGGCCAAGATCACACTATTGCACTCCAGCCTGGGCAATAGAGAAAGACTCTGCCTCAAATAATAATAATAATGACTTCTGTATTTTCTACAATGAGTCTAAATAAATTTAAAAACAAGAAAGACTGCTAGACCTACTAAAAGCAAGGTAAAGGATAACACAGCAGATCTGACACGGTTCAGGAGGATCCACTCAAAGCTGCTCAGGAAAGGATGGTGTCTCATTCAAGTCCATGTCCCCAGCCTGGCACATAATAGGTGTTCAACTAGTGAGGAAGCTGAGTCACACACTGCACGTCATGAAGACTGTGAGCAAAGGAAAGGGGAAAGCCTTGGCTGAGGTGTCTGGGAAGTTATGGGAAGAGGCACTTGAATGGATCTTGAAAGGCAGTCAGACTTGCACAGGCGGTCCCGGGAGGGGCTCCCCAATTCTAGAGCACATCAGGCATGGGCTCTGCCCCCCACCCCACCCCACCCCACTAACACTCCCTCCTTCAATTCGTTACCTCTCTGCTGGCTGGCCCATGATCCCCATTCTACAATACAGGACGGAGGTTAAGAGAGAGAGGCTGACCTCTCCTCAGCCAGGGACGTGCAGGGTCAAGTAGAACTCAGATCTCCCCGACCCAGGCCCGGGGCTCCACAGTGCCACATGGCCTGTCCAGGGTCAGTGTCGGTAAGGAACATAAGGCCACACAGAGCCCACAGGACCACAGAACTCCCCATGGGAGAAGTGGTTGTGAGCACAGGGCTGGTCCTGACAGCCAGGCTCCCCAGCTGGGCTCTGTGTGGCTCCTAGCATTGCAATCTCATACTTAAAAGCAGCCTGTTCCAAAAGCCCAGAGCAGAGAGCATGGTGTACCCTCTTCAACAGAACACATGTGTGCCTCCCAGGCCTCCCACGGGGAGGGTCACTGCACTCAATGGGGATGTTCATAAAGCAGCGTATAAACGGCAAAATGCCAAAGCTTACAGAGAGAGTGCCAGTTAGGCCACATCCCCCAAAATATTCAGAACTGTTGATCTGCCAAAATAACAACAAAGAAGCCACTTTTGTTTTGTATGGTGGACTAATATGAAAAAATATATCTTGTGCCCTGAAATATAATCATAATTATGTTGTCTGCTAATCCTGATGAAGATGCTATAATTTGGATGCATTTTTAGGTCCAATTTCTGTGCGCTCATCCTTACCAAAAGAATTCAAAGGGAAAATGACATATTCCACACAAAGAAAATCACAAAAGTTTGGGGTTTGAGCATTCAATTTCTAGTAACTATTTGCCAGGTTTTAGCCAGCTACTCTGTACTATTCCAACAGAAAATCTTAAAATAACTGAAGTAATAAGTCCTCATTTCTGATCTCCGATTTGCAAACATTCCCAGCCAAGAGGCTGATCCTGTTTGCAACTTCTGACATCCTTGCCTGCTCTGCGACCTTGAGACAAGCAAGGTGTTCTGGCCCAACTCCTCCCAGAAGGCAGCTGTGAACTAGAATATGGGTTCAGAGGCCCCAGGGGGAGACTGAGCCCCTTACACTTAGAGAGGGTTCCAGGGTGCAGCAGAAGGTGGCCGCTGCTCTGGCCATGGACCACAGACATGATCAGCTGGAGCTGGCCTGCTCTGAGGGACCCCTCCCCAACTTTCAGGCCCACAAGGAAAGGGGTGAGGAGGGTCAGCTGAGTCTTGGGCTGGAATCATGGATGCTCACAGCCAGCCGGCTCACAGGATGTTCTGGCACCCTGCATGCAAAGCAGAGTGTCCTCCTCCTCCTGCTCTCCTCCTCCTGCTGCTGTCCTCTGTATGTCCACCTGCTGGGAGTCTCAAGGGTAGGATGAGAAGAACAAGATAGGGTTCAAGCATTATGGGTCCCCCAGCCCTTACACCAGCTTTACCATTATTGTTTATTACCTAAGGTACATAGGAGTACATGCTCATGGTAACAGTAAACAAAACAGCAGTCTGTGGAATACAGACAGCCCCCAGCAGCCTCTCCGAGAGCCAGAGCATCACTGCGCACAATGTGGTGCCTGTATCCTTCCAGACCTTTTGCTGTGCATCAGAGACAGAGATGGACAGGAGAAGGGGGAAGAATATCACCTTCATAGCAGCAAAACCTTGTACAAACCCTCGCCAACCAGGGTCCCCCAGGGCCCTGTGCCCCTCTATCCCCCTCCGCCTCCCCTGAGGTCCTATAGGCTGGGCTTGACACAGAATAACAGCAGAGAAGGTAACCAGTACTGCTGATATGGAAGGTCTCAGAGACCCCAAGTAAAAACTCAGAATACACTACCCAGCAGGTAACAGGGCACCTCCTCCTGTTCCCAGCTGGGCTAGTGTCAGAGAAGGCCTAGTACAGAGCCAAGACTTCCACCAGCATCCAGCAGTAATGAAGCTATCACCACTCACTGAAGTGTCACTGGAGGCCCCATGGAGGGTAGTACTAAGGCACCCTTGCCCCTCCTAGCTAGGATTGGTATCAGCAGCCCAGTTGGGATCCTGAACTCCCACCCCCATCCACCAGTAATGAGGTGTACTTTTCTCCAGGCATCAAAGAGACTGAGTGGAGAACCTGAACTTCCACCCCCCGCTGGCAGTACCCCTTTTTCCCCACCAGAGCAGCGTCAGATGGAGCCTGCTAAAACCAAAGATTTAAATCAGATCCAGACTCATAATATAATACCTAAAATGCCCAAGATTCGATCAAAAATCATTCCTCATGATTTTCCAAGAAGCAGGAAATATCAATGGTAATGAGAAAAGACTATTAACAGACACCAACACTAGGTAGCACAGGTGTCAGAATTAACTGACAGGGACTTAAAGTAGCCATCACAAAAATGCCTTCATGTGCAAGGAAAAGTCTGTCTATAACCAGTGAGAAAACAGTGTCTCAGCAAAGAAACCAGAAATATAAGGAAAACCCAAATAAAAATTTTAGAACAGAAAAATAGACTGAGAACAAAACCTTCAATGGATGGGCTCAAAGCAGAATGAAAAGGAGAAAGAGTAACAGAGAAAAGAGAATGAAAAAGAAAAGAACAGACCCAAGGACCTGTGGGACTTTAACAAAAGATTAACATTTGTGACATGAGTCCCAGAAGAAGAAAAAGGGAGTAGAACTGGGAAAGTGTTCAAAGAAATCACAGCTGAAAACTTCCCAGATCTGACAAAAGATATAAATCCACTAATTCAAGAAGCTGAGCAAACCCCAGACAAGATAAACCCAAAGAAATCCATGCATGCCAAGTGGGGCCATAAAAAAGGATGAGTTCATGTCCTTTGCAAGGACGTGGATGAAGCTGGAAACCATCATTCTCAGCAAATGAACATAGGAACAGAAAAACCAAATACCATGTGTTCTCATTCATAAGTGAGAGTTGAACAATGAGAACACATGGACACAGGGAAGGGAACGTCACATACTAGAGCCTGTCTGGGGGTGTGGGGGCTTGGGTGGGATCGCCGCAGGTTGGGGGCTTGGGGAGGGATAGCATTAGGAGAAATATCTAATGTAGATGACGGGGTGATGGATGCAGTAAAGCACCATGGCATATGTATACTTATGTAACAAACCTGCACGTTCTGCACATGTACCCCAGAACTTAAAGTGTGTGTGTGTATATATATATATGTATATATATATATATATATACATATATATATATATACACACACACACATACATATATATATATATATATGTGTTTAAAAAAACCAGACTTTTAAGTTATCTAAATTATGTTTGACAATTGAAACAAAAAGTCTATCTCTGTGGGAGGTGGTTCTCAATGAACACAAAGGAAATATTTACAACAATAACACCATGAATGAGGGAGGGAGTCCTCTGATAACTTCTGCTCTGAGACATTGATAAAGAACCTTCATAATTTGACTCTCAACCCTGGTACTGAATTCCCTTCCCTTCTACCACAGGTTCACCCCAACAATAGGAAACAAGAGCAACGATCCTCAAAAAAATCAGAGATGACTTGCTTTACAAGAGAAGAGAAGTAAAAATACTGCTAACCGTGCAGAGAGAGAGAATGGCAAAATGGAGACATCCATTACTCAGCACAGTTCCTAGGCCTGAAAGAGAACTAACAAACACTGGGCTTAAGGGACTTCAGAATGAATGAAGAAGTGAACCATTCCAATGTCGCTGTCGTTTCCACATGTTCAACAGACAGGATCCTTCTGAGAACGCTGGAATCGGGGATTATGACACCAAGTCACTTCAGCCATGAACCTTATTCTTGTGCTTTTCTTTCTTGCTGGTAATTTTACATAGCAGGATATATAGCTAGAATAGACTATATGCCAAAAATTTTGATAATGAAGTCTATGATGTGTTTTTTCTTCTTGTATCTTTTTCTTCTTACCATATACCAGTTATTTATAAGTGATCTGTGTCGTTTGAATGTATTTGAATAACCTCAGTATATTTTAACAGTACTCACTGATTTGACCTAAAAAAGCACCAAATGTATTTCAGGAACCTAAAGTCAGTGACAGGAAACCCAACATCAAGAATTTGAAGCAGGCTGGGCACGATGGCTCACACCTATAATCCCAACACTTTGGGAGGCCGAGGCGGGGGGATCACCTGAGATCAAGAGTTCGGGACCAGCCTGGCCAACATGGTGAAACCCCGTCTCTACTAAAAATAGAAAAAATTAGCCAGGTGAGGTAGTGCACACCTGTAGTACCAGCTACTTTGGAGGGTGAAGCAGGAGAATCACTGGAACCCAGGAGGCGGAGGTGGCAGCGAGCTGAGATTGCACTCCAGTCTGGGCAACAGAACAGAGCCAGACTCCATCTCACAGAAAAAATAAAAAAAAGAATTTGAGGCAAAGTTACTTGTGGAGAAAGAATGTAAAGAAAGCACTGGGTAGTTTGGCTAAAGCATGATCATTAGATTTTCTGGCTTTCAAAAATTTGGATTATAATAAAATGAAACTTTGTGCTATTTTTACAATTTTTGGTACAAATAAATGTGTGTATTGAAAAACAATAAAATTTAACATATTTGAGTACCTTTTTTAAAAAAATAAGGAAAGGTAAAGGGATATGAATGGTGAGAAGCTTTCTGTACTTCACTCTCACGGATCAAAGGACAACAAACAGTGCTGCATCTTGACTACAAGAGTAATGACACAAATCTACACACAGTAAAAATGGATTCAAACTATACGCACACACTGCACTGGCACCAATTTCTTGGTTTAATGTTGTATGATAGTTACGTAAGATGTAACCATTAGGTTGGGATAATGAAAAAAAGTTCTAGGGATGAACTAGATGGTGATACTTACATAATGGTGATACTTACATAACAACAGTAATGTACTTAATGCCACTAAACTGTATACCTAAAAATGGTTAAAATGGTAAATTTTGTGTTATGTATATTTTATCAAAATTTTTTTAAATGTAACCATTTTTTTAAATGTAACCACTTTTGAATAAACTGGGTTAAAGGTATATGAGACTTTTGTATTATCTTTATAACTTCCTGTGAATCTATAATTATTTCAAAATACACATTTAAAAAATAACTGTGGCAAACTAGATCTTCTGGAACAAATAATAACTCTGAGAAGATCATGTATGCTGCTAGGTGGTTTATCCATGATCCCATTCAATCGCAACCCCCTTGTAAGATATGTAAGGCTCAGAAAGGTAGAGCGAGGCAGCTCCCAGGATGCAGCCCACTTCATGTGCCCACCTCTGAGTGCTGGTGGCGAGGTGTGGGGTCTGAAGGTCTGGCTACACACCCCACACCTTTGCCCAGTACCTTCTATACCAGCTGGCAGGGAAGACTGGGGCCTGAAGGGCTGGCGGTGGACCCCACACCTCTGCCCAGTACCCTCTCTACCAGCTGGTGAAGAAATGTAGGGTCTGAAGGGCTGGCTTTTGCCACACCTTTACCCACTGCCTTCCATACCACCTGTACCAATCACCTGCAGCGAGAGCCCCACCAGCCCAATGCCAGCTTCCCCACAGCAACGATGCTACTGACACAGTGGGCACTCAATCAGTGCTAGACGATCTGATTATTACAAAATGATTAACCATTTATCAATGCCCTCAAGAAGACAAAACGCTACATTATGAGACTATTACATTACTCTGTTTAAAAGCTCTAGTTTAAAAACCTCTTACTTCTTCTCCTTGATTAGTATAAATCAACCTCTCTGCTTTGCAACTATCTTTTACTTGGATTTATTAATTTTAGAGGGAGTCCAACAGCCAAAACTAACATCCTATTAAATTATCTATCTTATGAGGAGATGAGTAGGGTGGCAAATTCTGAGTCATACTTTGGTTTTCTTATTTTTCATTTGCCCTTAAGTTATTAATTTCATAAGGGCCAGCAGCTCCCCAACAGGAATGGAACTATTTTAACAACATAAAGCACATCCAAAGTAATGAATAAAGTCTCATACATGCAGCTGAGTACAGTTTAAAATACCTTTTTCTTTACATTCAGGAAATGAGAGTCCAGTTTAGAACAAACATTTTTCTTCCATTTAGCTTATCTTGCAGAACTTTTAATCAGCTATGAATAAAGTATGTAATCACCTTCACTGCCATCATCATACTTGGGGAAACCTTGCTGTAACTAAAACAATGGCACTGAAAGAGAAAGAAGCCGATGAGAGGGAAGGTTAAATTAATTAAATTCTCACCATGAGCTGGCAGAGGCTCACATGAAGCTTCTTTAATTCTCACAACAATCCTATGAAATAGGTTTTATTATTGTATTTCCTCAAATCTAAGACAACATCTACTATAGGGAGCATATTTTACATACCACTAAAAAAGACAAAAACGCTGCCAAATAAACTGAGACACACTAGTTTCTCATCACACCAATTGTAAGCTGCCTCCTGATCTTAGAGATACCAAAATCTAAGTCTGGCCAGGCATGGTGGCTCATGCCTGTAATCCCAGCACTTTGGGAGGCTGAGGCAGGCAGATCGCTTGAGCTCAGGCGTTCAAGACCATCTGAGGGACATGTCAAAACCCTGTTTCTACCAAAAATACAAAAAATTAGCCAGGTGTGGTGGCACCTGTCTGTGGTCCCAGCTACTTGAGAGGCTGAGGTGGGAGGATCGCTTGAGCCTGGGAGGCAGAGGTTTCAGTAAGAGGAGATCATACCACTGTACTCCATTGTGGATGACAGAGTGAGACTCCATCTCAAAAATGAATAAATAAATAAATTAAATTAAATTAAATTAAATGTAAGTCTTTAAATC
This sequence comes from Cheracebus regulus, assembly GCA_963574635.1. Lineage (NCBI taxonomy): Eukaryota > Metazoa > Chordata > Mammalia > Primates > Pitheciidae > Cheracebus > Cheracebus regulus. The sequence continues at coordinate 41,691 of CAUYQU010066224.1, read as the reverse complement.
AATGAAGTTCAGTAACATTTCCATGTAACCGGGCAGGCTGGATGTGAACTGGGGAAAGCCTGGCTCCTAACCCCGGCCCTCTCCCCTGTAAGGCCCCATTTCCCCACTCTGAAGGCTGTGCACACTCAGGCTGCAAGCCGGCTTCTGAGCTCACCTCAATGCCAGCATGCCAACCCTGCTTTAAAGAGAGAGGAGATAAACATTTCCTGAGTACCAGAGGCTTTCTCACTCCCTCTCACATTTGATCCGGACAAGCTGGTTGCTGCTAGCCCATAAGGCACCTCTGTGAGAACTGGACAAAGGCACCATTCCTTAAGACACTAGCACCCCCTGTCAGTAAATGGTCATAACATATTGAGTTTGTTGGAACAAAACACTTTACAGCCATTTGTGGAAAACTCATAATAAACATACAAATTCACTATGAGAAATGTGCCCCCTTCGAAGTAGCTCCCTTGGGTGCACAAAGGATATTAAAAAAAAAAAGAAGAAGAATTAGCTTTCTTGTACAGTGTGCAACCTGCGCAGCTGTACACAGTACCTCTGCTAATATGTCAGACACAAAGATATGATTATACCATGTTACAGATGAGAAAGCTATAACTTGCCTAAGAATCAAATACAGGCCTGTGTGGTTCCGCAGCTACTTGATGAGTCACAAGCAGCTTAAAAATTAGGTAGGAAAGCAGGTTGTATGTGTGCGCATCTACATATGAACATACTAACCACATGCCGTAGGAGCGTGTGTGGAGAAGGCAGAGATCCCTGTGGCTGAGGCACCTGGGAGAGGTTTGTCAGAAAAGGGGAAGCGGAACTGCTCCAGGCGGTGGTCGGACAGCTGCAGGAAGGGAGGGAGTGGAAGCCACGCAGGCAGCAAGGACGGAACCAAGAGCCTCGCCTGCTGGAAGAGTCTGGAGTGTGGAGAGAGGAGGACAGATTAAAGGCAGGGCAGGCACACTGAGAGCTGCTGCGGCTCCTCCGACAGCCCCCCACAGACCAGCATGTGGCCAGGAATGAATGTAAGAAGCTCCTGCCCCAACCCCAGCCCATCAGCAGGAGGCCCATCCTGGAGGCCTGGAGACAGGGCATGGGGCACTTAGGAAGCCTGCCTTGTCTGATGGGGCAGCTGCCTCCCAGGTCAAGTCAACAGAGGCCCAAATACTGAGTTTGTATTTGGAATCCCCTGATTTTTAAGCACTGTTCATCAAATGAGATTTTTCTGGGAAAGGAAAAAAAAAAAAACCTCTGCAGACCAAACAAAGCAAGTCTGCAGGTTAGGTCTAATCTGCAGGTTGCCAATTTGCAATTTCTGATAAAAGGCTTTCCACTTGGGTGACTCAGGGAAAGCTGTTAACTTACAGGGGAAAAGCCAAGGAAACTGATCTGAAAAATACAGAGACAGACTGTGAGACAGAGAGAGGGAGGGACATTCAAAGGGAGAGAGGAGAACCCAGCACCTTCTGCCCATCCACCCAGCTCCCTAACACCCCATACCAGTGTCTGCCTTAAGTAGATGGATGACAATTAGTGTGATTTTTCTAGTTTAGAGATTTTCTCTGGGTTTTTCAGATCTTCCACAATAGAGATTACATGTGTAATCCAAGAAAAATTAAATTTAAAAAAACACTTAGGTAGATGTTAGAAATAAAGGGATAGCAAGGGACAAAATAATATTTCCCTCCTGGGGGAGGAAGACTTATGGATCTTGGGAGGAGTCCTCAGCCAGATAAACTGTAAAATCCAGATACATTGTAAAACCCAGACAGCTTTGGCCTACACAAGTCAGCTGATTTGCGCCAAACATTCATTCAAGGCCAAGATCAAGGCCAGGGCTGCCCATACCACAGGGACACGCCAGCTCTGGACACAGCTGCTAAGTTCCTGGTATTTCTCTTTGACACTGATCACATGTTTGACTGGGTAGAGCAGGGATGTGTCTTATGTCTTATGCTTCTCCCTTCCTTTGCATAATAAAGATACGTTAGATTGATAAAATGACCCAAAAAAAGAGAGAAGAGAGGAAACTGGTTTAACCCAGTAGCAAGATATATTTAGATTTAGACGACGTGGGGAAAAGGCATTCTTGGCACAAAAGCTTCATTCATTGCAACGAGATACTTGGTGAGTGTGGCAGGTGTGGGCAGCCTAGCCTCAAAGTGCCAGATTTCAGAGCCACAAATGTGTGGGCTGGGTGCGAGGAGCACCCAGGTGAGCTGACAGCCCTCTGGGGTTGGAGAAGGCCAGCCAGTAAAAGGCACAGGAGCTCCCAGACCCGGTGTTCTCGGAGTTCAGCTGTGGGAAGGAGAAGGAGGCACCAAGACTTCATGGCACGACGTGGCAGTCCCACCCTCCCCTGCCCCAGCCACCAGCTGCAGGAGGTGTCTACACGGCCTCCTGCTAGTCAAACAGATGTTCCTATTAGCGACCACACTGGACCCTCCCTGCTGTCCTGTGAAACAGCCGAGTACATGGTGTCACCCCCATCACCACCGCCGTCATCATCCCCTCTTACAGAGGAGAAACCCGGGGCTCAGGTTAGTGAGTTGCCAAGGAGCCCCCAGCTAGATAAACTGTAAAAGCCAAAACTTAACCAAGACCCTCCAAGTCGACCGCCACATGTGCCCACCCACCTGGTGCCCAGCCCAGCTCTGGGAAATTGCTTGTCATTTCCTGTCACACTCACAGTGAGCAATACTGTGAGGAACGCAAGTCTTGGTCTCCCCAGCCCACAGCAGCAACATGGTTAGAGGGACATTTTAAATGATTAATTATAACTAAGAAAAGTATCTACATGGAGAAGGGGACTTTGCTGTGTTCGTTATAATTTACGGCAGCAATTCATTTTGAGGAGCAACAGCTGGAAAACAACAGCATGCCAGATGTAAGTGATACCACCCACCCCAGACCTCATACTTAATGAGCATGCCCACTGCACAGGTTGGCAGCAGGTTCAGAACCAGGGAACAGTGGACCACCAGGTAAGAAGAGGTAGACAGTCTTTCAGCAAAACAATACTGGGAGTTAACTGTGAGGCAGAAAGCACAGACATTCATCCATGGGAGGGCGACACACACGTGCTAACAGCATCCTCTGGTGGCCCATCAAGGCACTACACCTGAATATACCATAGTCAAAAACATGGCTAGTTATTTACTGATTGCCTAACTCTTGGCCTATGCCGTCCCCCGTCACCCCACTTAACCTTCACATTAACCCAGCAGGTGAGGGGCTGCTGTTCCCATCTGCAGATGAGTCAACTGGGCCAGGTAGGGGATTACAAGGTGATACAGCAGGTGGGTACACAGCAGGGCTACAACCCAAACACACATCATTGGCCCAGGACCAGGCCACGCTGCCCTTCCTAGGTGGAGTAGCTGCTGCTGCTGGTCCCCAGTGGAGGTGCAGCTGGCCTGACAGCTCAGGTGCCTGGCCACTCTGCAGGTAACTCAGACCAACTCTGACCACAGATCCGCCGCCACCTGGCCAATTCTCAACCTGAGTAAGTTATTTTCAACTCTTATGGGGCTTTCCCATGTATGCCCACATTTCTATGTGACAGAAATGACACTGAGAGGAATAAGCATAACCCAGGGTCCAGGTGGCATGATTCCACTGACATGAGCTACAAGGAAGGCACAATCACTCTGCCCTGAATCCAGGTTACCCTGTGTCAGGTGGTGGGACCAGAGACTTCTGTGAGCAGAGGAGTTCTGCTTCCGGATGTGATATGGTCACTCACTGGTTATGCAGTGAGTTCAGTTTGAGAACATTCACTAAGCTGTTCGTCTATCCTATGCACACTTCTCTACATGGATGTTACCCATTAATCTAAGAAAATGTGAACAGCAAATTGTAAAGGAAAAGATATAGGAAAAAAGAGATAGTCTGATTCACAAGTGAACCTCTCATTAAAACAACATAGATCGGAACACTATTTTGGCCCTAGTAGCTGTGTGACCCTGCACACACATACTTAGCCTCTCTGAGCTTGTTTCCTTCTGCACAGGGCTGTAGAGAGCATGGCAGGACATCACGAAAACAAGGTGCCTTGCTTAGTGCCCGGCCCCTGGAGGCACCATCCTACATGAATCAGCATGAAGGGTACCCACCTGAGTTAGGATCCCAGGCCTCCCAGCTCCTAAGTACCTTTCCTAACCCCATCAGATGGATTCTGCACAAGTCTCTGAATTTCTTTATCCCTCATTGTCTCTTCTGAAAGAGGAGTTGCCCAAGTAAAAAGTGGCCTTGGAAGGTTTGAAAGGGGAAGCTAGTCTTCAAGCTTTATGCAGAGGTTAATATGCAGAGAGACAGAGACGGCATCTTGAACCACAGCAAGGGTGTGGGGCAGACCCACCAGCACCCACCTCCCCTACACCCTGCAGGGACATAACATGAACCACCCCTTCTGCCTCTTGCTGCTCCCCCGCCTATAAATCATCTTCAAGGTGCCTCCCTCCCAGCTCTGATGCTCAGTGGGTTGCAGTTCTGAGAAACGCACACCCCTAATTTGTGAAATTATTATCATGCATCTCATAAAATGCAGATGAACATGCCAACTCCTATGGCTCACAAAGTTAACGTGTTTATTAAACGCAAGAGAGAAATCCCATGGGTGTTTCTTTGCTGAAGCTAGATGAACAGAATAAAATGAGAAAGACTCAGTATCAGCTATAATTAAGGCTGGGCTAACAGTTGCATTATAATTTTATGCGTACACATCTCTTCCATGTTGAAGCTTGGCATACATTTTTTTAAGTTATTTTTAAGCACTCTCAAAATGAGAGCCCTGGGCAATGGAATATATTCACATTTAACACGATAATCATAGCTTTAAAATGTGGCCCTTAGGAAAGCAACACAAATAATTTTACATCAACAGGAACAGCCCCCCCACCCCAAGAGCAGATGTGTGGGAAGTGCTGAGGGTATAGGGAGCACCCCCTACCCCGCTGCAGACCCTGCACAGCACAGCTCCCCATTTGCAAGCTGACGAGGTGGCCCTGAAGAGCTGCCTACCCATAATTATGTGATGCCTCTAAAGTAACGAAGTCTCTGTGGTCACTTCCACGTCAAAGTAAAAGAAGCAAAATCCTCTCCCATTTTCTAGTGTACTGGGGAGAAATAGCAATGCCCATCACTGCCGCACATCCAGGTCGCCAGCTGTTGGTGTGTGTTGCTTTAGTGTATTTCAGTTCTTCCGTGTGGCCAGCCTGCCTCCCGTCTTACTTCTGAGGTAAAGGGCTGCCTGACAGCCAGCCTTGGCACTGAGCTCATGCCAGAGGCCCTGGGTTCAAACCCCATGGCATCAGCCACTTTGGTGTGACTGGAGCCACCTTTCCCTTCCTGAATCTGTAGGGACTCAGCTCAAAAATGGAGACAACCACAGCTGTCCTCGAACGATGAAGGGGGAGGTGATCTTGTGGTGGGGTCTTACATAGGGGAATACAGGAAAATGGCTTTGTAGACTGCTAAAGGCAGTGCCGATGCTGAAGAGAACAGAGAATTTTTTAAATCCAAAGAAGTTCAGCTGGATGGCTAAAGCTACCTACTGGCTCCCTAGTTGCTGCTGTCCTCTAACACACATCTATACAAACATGCACACACATAAAACATACACATGCACACACGTGCACCCACAAACATGCATGTGTACATGCACAGATACATACACAAAGGCACAAATAGCAGGCATGCACACAGAAACATACACACACCTTCTTTTTTTTTTTTTCTTTTTTTTTTTTTGAGACAGAGTTTCACTCGTTACCCAGGCTGGAGTGCAATGGCGCGATCTCGGCTCACCGCAACCTCTGCCTCCTGGGTTCAAGCAATTCTCCTGCCTCAGCCTCCCGAGTAGCTGGGACTACAAGCATGCGCCACCATGACCAGCTAATTTTTGTATTTTTAGTAGAGACGGGGTTTCACCATGTTGACCAGGATGGTCTCAATCTCTTGACCTCGTGATCCACCCGCCTCGGCCTCCCAAAGTGCTGCGATTACAGGCGCCCGGCCTACACACACCTTCTTTAGGGAAACCAAGGACACAGGCAGTGCAGAAGCTTTTTGAGAGACGACATAAACAACACAGCACCAATAACATCAGCAAGTAGAAATCAGGGATCCAAATCCCAAGAACTGAGAAGAGAAAGAGCCACGAGGAAGGGGAGAAAAAAGGTGGGGAAACAAAGGGAAGAAAGAAAAGGGGTCAGGACTTGGGTTTCCAGAGTCTGAGCCACAGCAGGTGCTTGGAGGAGCCGTCAGGAGCCCCGGAAGGCAGCAGGGAATTGCCACCCAGTTCCAGCTCTGGAAAGACAACACTCATTCAGGGTCCCACAGGCCACCTTCAACCTCCACCGCTCTCTCCATCAGGGGCCTCAACTTCTACCCTCATTCTCTATCCCATCGCATCCTCAACCCATAAGGATGAAGAAAGAGACCAAATAAGAGCCTGATGCAGCCTCAGGGAACTGAGAGCTATGGAGGGTGGGATTCAACCCATTTATTCATTAGATGGATCCGGCCATGGTTTCCTCACTCTGTTTCCTGGGGTTTTTCAAGATGCAGGGAGTTTATTCCAGTGAAGCACCAAGCACAGTGCCTGACACACAGCGAATGAAGGTGCTGCCTGCCCTGTTCCCCATTTCTGCAGTCCACTAACATCACACTGAGGTAGAAAGCAGGCGGGATTTGACTCTGGACCAGACTAAAGACTGGCCAGAACTGGGAAGAGGGGCCCAAAGCACCTCTCACTGCACCACACCATAATACACACCCACCAGCACCAGAACACTTTACCATTGCCATGACAACACCCAAAAGTTACCGCCCCTTGCCACGGCAACACTGGAAGTTACCACCCATTTTCTAGCTATTTCTGAATAACCTGCCCCTTCATTAGCACGTCATTGAAAGTAGGTATAAATATGGCTGCAAAGCATTGCTACTCTTGGTGCTCTGCCCGTGGGGTAGCCCCACTCCGCAGGAGCCGTAGCTCTGTCACTGCCTCAACAAAGCTGTTTTCTACTACCACCAGCTCACTCGAATTCCCTCCCGAGTAAAGCCAAGAACCTGCCCTGCACCAGCACCATGGTGGGCGAGACTTCCTGCCAGACCAAACCCAAGTCCTTAGAAATGCCGACGCCACTCAGCCTCCTTCTCCTAATTCGGGGATGTTTTAATTCAACAAAGATGTGATTTGCAAATTACCATGGAGAGCAGAGGGAGCTATGAGAGAGAAAAACAAGCAGAATTTCTAGCAGTCAAGGTGTTCAATCTAACAGGTGAAACAGGCTTGCAAACAATATGTAAGGTCCAGAATTCAGGCAACAGCTACTTAGTTCTTAAAAGGTGCTAGCACTGTTCCTGGAGATGGCCCCTGCCAAGGACACCTCCTGAGTGGAGGACACAGACAGATGTGTGACTGTGCACAAGCACCCCCTCCAGCCCAGGCCTGTGAAAGCATGGAGCAAAGAGCTGGACGCTTTGCCCAGGCCAGTGCTGTCCAATTTTCTAATAGCTATATGAAAATTAAAAAGAATTTAAAAAAAATTTTAATGATGTTTTCTGTAACCCAGTATATCCAAAACAGAATCATTTAACTTATAATCCATTTTTAAAGATCAATGGGAAATTTTTAATTGCTTGTACTAAGTCTTCAATAGCCAGTGTGTTATTTTTCACCTACAGCACAATAAAGTTTGGACTAGGTGTGAATCTGGTATTTGCATTATTTACAGAATACCAGGCTGACGAGAGAAATGTATTACACAGGTCCCACTCCTTGACCTCCAGCAGGGTAGGAAAAGGCTTCCACCACCTCTAAATTATTTGGGATTCACTGAGTTAGGAAAATCGAGACAAAGAATTAGCAAACTTAGAACCTGCAGACCAGAGTCCCTGTCTGCACTGTTATAGGAAAGGCAGATGACAGAGGAACATTTTCATCTATTATTGTCACAGGTTTAAAAGCTGACTGTGTGCTCAGGGATCCTGAGGTCCTTATCAAAAGAAATAAAACAACGACCGGGCAGGAACTGGAGGCAGATGTGGAAAATATGCAAACTCAATTTCAAATGTCCACTTTATCAAAGTCTGAGATTGGCCTTGGCTATATAAAATGTTCTGATTTTCAAAATTAATTCCCAAAGAAAGAACTTCCCCTTAATATTTAGGTGTGTCTAGGGTCTTTTCAAATTCCAGAATAGAGCTTTAAATTTAATAAAAGAGAGGCACTGGGAAAACAAGAATTCTACAAACCATCCCCCGACCCATCCCCAGCCTACCAAAATGCTCTGGCCCATTTTTCCTGGTAGCCAAAGCGTAAAATAAATATTTAATGTATTCTCCAAATACCTGGAGTTCAGTTTTTATTCAGAGAAAAAAGCAGAATTCTTTTAACTTATGTGCATTGGCCGCATAATTGAACACTGAATGAAAGCCTGACATCTGTCACACACCATGCTAGGTGCAATCAGAAGTGAGGAAGACACAGAGCCTCCCCTCCAGGAACACAAATAAGTAATTCCATTTTGTTCATGAGAATAATTTTATGTGACTGTGGTGTTATTTATGATCTGGTTTTGTAGATGCTTGCTGTTGGAAAGGACAGAGTGTCCAAGTCCAGCTTCCCAGCCAGTGTCTAAACAAGATCAGAAAGTCCTGCCTGACCCTCCGCTTATGCACAGGCATCACTGTGGGCAGCTGACACTTGTGTTTACACCACTGGGAGCCTCAAAAAGCTGCCCCCTTCTCCCTCACCGCTAGGCCAGTACAGCCTCAGGGTGTCCCTGGCAAGGCCAATCCCTCCCATAGCCAAGTGCCGTAAGCATCTGAACAGGCTATCCAGTGACCCTTGGTCTTCTCCCCTGCAGGCCTGGCATCCTGGCCCTTCAGCCCCATGCTCAGGCAGGGCCAGCACTGCAGTGGTGGCCAGGTGGCCAGGCAACCAGTCTCCACTGCGGATGGCGCCTCCGCAGACACAGTGTCTCCCAAGCCACCTGTAGCACGTCCATTCACACCCATGTCCCCTAGGGGGCGATAAAGGACAAAAGAGAACTCTGGCCACAGGGCACTTGCTCTGGCCTGCAGGCTTGCAATTTTGCAAGGTGAGGAGGACCGGGAAGCAAGCACCTGCTCGCTGGTTTTCAGGCTTTTTATTAATTCACGAACCTCATTCTTCAAGTCTCAGCTCCATCCTAGCTTTCTCAGAGAGACTTTTCGTAAATTCCCTTCAATGTTAACGAGGTCTCCAGTCCCCCGTCCTGCTTATTTGCCTTGTAGTATGACCACAATTTGTAATCGTGTATTTAATGGTGTGCGTATTGGTTTAACCTGTCTCCCTCAACAGACTGTGAGCTCCAAAATCATCAATATCATTTAATTCAAAATATAGTAAAGTGCTTTAAAAGATCCATGTTAAAGATATGAAAGATATTTACCTATAAACCAAAAAATGCCACATTTCCTTTGTCATGAAGACCAGAACACTTCCAGAGTGTTCACCTAAGAATCCCTGAGAATAATCTGCACTAAGTCATTCTTAACTCTCACTTTATAGAATAAGGAGATGGTGTGCCCAGGAAGAAAGACCAGGTTAGGGTGGGAAAGCCCCCAGTCCAATCCCCAGCAACGGAGAAAACGCAACTTCTCTGACCCTCTGACTCCTCATTTATATAATGGGAATAAATGCAAATCAGAATGGTGGTTAGAAGGAAGAGAAACCAGAACCAAGACAAAGCTGCAAGAAAAATGCTTGCTGAAGGGCTTCAGAATCCAGGTGTCAGCAGGTGCACCGCAGCCCTACCTCAACGGGGTAAGTCCCTTTAGTGCCACAGCCACCCAGGACATCTACTCCTTCCTGGAAACTCACACCCTCAGCCCTCTGTCATTCCCTGTTCATGCCTCACAAGCAAAAAGAAGCAACACTCAGTCCTTTCACTGAAAGACACTCACCTCCAAAATTCACATAGTAAAAAAATGAAAGTAAATAAACAAGCATGGGAGGAAACCCTAAAACAAAATACAAACAAATGAACAAAACCATACCTTAAATGAATAACCATAACTGCACTGAAATTAGAGACGATGAACCCAAGGAACTTTGGAAGCGGCTGTTTACACCATATGCCTCAGGCTAAAGAGAAGAGCTCTAATTAAATACCGAACTCTAGGTAGCAGGCTTCCTTTTCACAGAGACATGGCTTCCTGATTCTGAAACTATTTTTAGTATATTCCAGGGTTGAGCAAATAAGTAACTATACTGTGGATACTGAGGTCTAGATTTTTCTTTGTCAGTGAAGGGTGTTATAAATATGAAAATGAGAAAGCATAGAATATACTCTGTGTTGCTGAATTGCAACTGGAAAAATTCATGTGAACTCCATGATTTTTAAGAGGGAAATACAGATTGTGTAGGCGTGTCTGAGTTTAGATGCACATATGTATCTAAGGTACACACACAGACGCACCTCTGTTTCCTAGCTGTGTTTCTGAGGGTGTGGAGAAGCACTGACACCCAGCTCACCTAGATCCCGGATCTCACTTTCTAAATGCCACTCTCCACTAAAAGAAACCAGGTCTCCTTGTGGAAATAGCTGATTCCAGCACTGAATAGGGAAAGCCCAGAATGAGCCCAGAATATCTTGTACCAGAAAGTAAGGAACTCCTCACAAAAGCGGGGGCACCCTCAAAGAATACCAAGGTCCACTTTAATGCAACTGGCCAAATATAGGGCAATCTGAGCACCAAATTAAACAATGAGAAAGGATTATAGACCACTGACTAAAATAAGCATTCCTGAGTCTACAGAAATATAAATAGATAAAGGAAAAGAGAACGTTCTTGCTTACACAGACAACTAATAAAACAAAATGGTAACAATGTGAGGTACAGTTATGTTAATTATGGTAATCATTCCACAATGTATGCCTATATCAAAGCGTCACACTGTATACCTTACTTACATACAATTTTTGGTAATTATACATCAATAAAATGGGGAGTGGGAGAAGACAACTAGTAAATGCAGAAGAAATGACAGAATTAGAAACCCATCGTGTAGCAGCCATCCTGACACTAACCGACTCTGGAAAGAATCGTCATTGGGTACTGAAACTACCGAATGAAAAACACCCTTGGAGTGAGGAGTAGCAGGATAAACATGTGGTCTCAAATACCTCACTGTAAGGCATTTCATTACAAAGGGGAAACACAGTAACTTCACAGTGGAGAAACCTGACCTCCTCAAATGTGTAGCATCACCAGTAATGGGACAAATCACGATCACATGCCTCCTGCTAAGATGTGCTGACAGCGCAGCATTATTTCTTGATATTGCTGCCCAGAAATGCAGAATTTAAATCCACTCATGAGGCAGCATTACACAAAGCCAAAGAGAGGTAGAGTCTACAGAATAACCGGCCCATACTCCACAAAAATATTGATGCCGTGAACCACAAGGCCAGAGGAAGCGCTCCAGTTTCAGAGAGTGAAGAGACATAGCGAGGAAATGCAGTGTGCGGCTGGGGTGTTCTTCTGCGGTAACGGCGGTCGCTGGGACGATCAGTGGAACCTGAAGAGGACCACTGCACTGATGTTGTTTCTCATTTTGATAACTGAAATGTGGTTTCCTTGTGTTTAGGAAATAAGAACTGAAGATACTTAGGAATAGGTAAAGGCACATTAGTTCTGCAACTTTATCCCAAATGGCTGAGAGAGAGGACAAAGCAATGTAGTAAAACATTCATACTCAAGAGACTGAGTGAAAGCCGTATGAAAAGTTTCTGTACTACTCTTTCCATTTTTCTGCAAGTATAAATTATGTCATAATAAAAGGTTAAACGAGAACAAAGTCTGTCTCCACATGGCTTCAGTATTTGAAGACTAGAACAGGCTCCCTTTATCCAACCACCTGGTTCATTCACCTCTCCTTCCCACTGCTGGGTCTTCCCTGCCTCTCTGAGGGCTCCATAGGCTCCAAATCCATGCTCTTTTATTTGCAGAAACTTCAGCTCTCATGTGCTCCTGTGTCCTCTCCCCACTGGAATCCTCAAATCAAGTTGGCTCAAAGAATAAAAGGTGTCCGACAGGCACGGTGGCTCCCGCCTGTGATTCCAGCACTTCGGGAGGCCAAGGCGGGCAGATCACGTCAGGAGATGGAGACCCTCCTAGCCAACATGGTGAAACCCCATCTCTACTAAAAATACAAAATATTAGCTGAACATGGTGGTGTGCACCTGTAGTCCCAGCTACTCAGGAGGCTGAGGCAGGTGAATAACTTGAACCCAGGAGGCGGAGGTTGCAGTGAGCCGAGATCATGCCACTGCACTACAGCCTGGTAACAGAGCGAGACTCCGGCTCAAAAAAAAAAAAAAAAGAATAAAAGGTATCCATGTAACCAAAGCCTTTCTCCCTAGAAGACATCTGGAGTATTAAATAGAAAAAACAATAAAGTCTATAGTGACACTGTAACTACAATTCCCTGAATGTTCCCTCATTATACATCTAAGGTCTTCTTTTTTTAAAAGTTGGAAAATTAGTTCTCAAAAGACATCTCCACATTGAAAAAAAAACATGAAAATGAAGTCACCTAGGAAAGGGAGGATTCTCATGCCCACAGCGCCCCACAGCAGGATGGTCTCCCCAAAAACTCGCAGGTCTCGGAGTTTCAGGAGAGGACTCCAGGCAGGGAGAACTCAGAAGGCAGCAGCCAGAGAGCGCGAACCGGCCACGCACAGGCTTCCCTGCCAGGCGCGGCCCAGGCTGCAGGGGAGGGAGCTCACTCCAGGCCCAGGGGCAAGGGGTTGCGTCCACACCCTCCCCATGAGGCCCCCCGGCCAGGACGGCCCTTACGAAAGCTCTGAGGAGTAAGAAGCCTGCTGTGCTCCCAGTAGGGGCCCTGGCCATGCTCTTGAGCAAATCCCACACCTCTTGCCCTTTCCATCTTTCTCTCTGAAAGGCAAGAGCCACTCCGCGGCTGCCAGGCCCGGGCCCTCCTTCCTTAACTAAAGATGTGCCATCCCAGGCCCAGCCATCTCTAACAAAGGAGGTGCTACCCCCAGGCCCCGCCATTTCTAACCAAGGTGACGCCAAACCCCAGGCCTGGGCCTTCTTTAACAAAGGTGGCATTAGCCCCCAGGCCCTGCCTGCGTCTCTAACCAAGCGGGCACCACCACCGCGAGGTGCAGGCGGCATCTGCACGCATCTCTACCCAAGGAAGAGCCATCCGCAGGCCCCGCCATCTCTAACCAGTGACGCACCACCCCCAGACCCTCTCTAACCAGGAGGTGCCGCCCTCAGGCTCTGCCCACATCTCTAACCAAGTAGGAGCCATCCCTAGACCCAGGCCCCATCGATAACCAGGAGGCACCATCCCCAGACTCCCAAGTCTCTAACCAAGGAGGTGCCAACCCCAGGCCCTGGCCGTCTCTAACCAAGGAGGCCCCCAGGCCCTGCCCGCGTCTCTAGCCAACCAAGGCAGCCCCCGAGGCCCGTGCCACCCTGCGGAGGAGCAGCACGGCGTTCCTGCCGCGAGTTGCTATATATAGGTGGCCAGGAGCGGAGACCAGCCCAGACGCCTGCGGTCACTAAGGAACCAACCGGAGAGTTCAGAGTGGAAACTCGCATCGGGAGAGTTACCTCGTAAGCCTCCACCAACAGCAGAGTGGAAAGGATGCCATGCGCCTTGCCTCCGCCGCTTCCCGCGGCGCATGCGGAGGTGAGACCACCTTCTCGCCATCTACATCCTTCCTTCATAGACGCCCGCACTCTCCTAGACACCCCCACCACCCTAGTTATCCCCGGCAGGCACCACCCACCCACGCTTCTCTCCAATACAGGCCACAGCCCTGCCCAGGTGGGACGGGCGTCCTGCAGCCACAGAAGGCTCTGATTGGTCCAGAATGAGCACATGATGCCATCCACAGACCAACCAGCACTCTGAGGGGGTGTGGCCTACGGCTCGTAGCTGCACCGCCCCCACCACCCCGCCCAGCAGGGGGCCCTCCTAGGTGTCCTGGAGCCGACTCCAATCTCAGGAGGTCACAGGCGAGAAGCCCCCCGAGTCTAGGAAAACTTGGATGCCACGTATCTTTCTCAGGCATATTAAAAATTCTGACTTTCCGTCAGTCAGGAACCTCATCTAACAATTTTTTTTTGGTCTTGGAGACGAGTGTCGCTCTGTCGCCCAGGCTGGAGTGAAATGGGGCGATCTCCGCTCACTGCAAACTCCACCGCCAAGTTCAAGCGAACCTCCCACCTCAGCCTCCAGAGTAGCTGGGATTGCAGGTGCTCGCTGCCACGCCAGGCTAACTTTTTCGTATTTTTAGTAGAGACGGTGTTTCACCATGTTAGCCAGGCTGGTCTCAAACCCCTGGCCACAAGTGATCTGCCCGCCTCGGGCTCCCAAAGTGCTGGGATTATAGGCGTGAGCCACCACACCCAGCGAGTCCAACAGTATTGAACACACCCAGCGCTGGGCAGCAGACCCTCGTGTCACACAGCGCCTCCCACCTGCTCAGCCGCACACGGAAAAAACTCCACTAGCCACCAGGGCCAGTCAGGAACACGCAGAAGAATGGCTCGACTGCGGCCGGGCGCCCTGGCTCCCGCCTGTAATCCTACCACTTTGGGAGACCATGGCGGGTGGACTACCTGAGGTCAGGAGTTCGTGACCACCCTGGTCAACACGACAAAACCCACCTCTACTAAAAATATAGAAAAAAAAAAAATTAGCTGAGTGTGGTGGCGGATGCCTGTAGTTCCAGCTATTCGGGAGGCTGAGGCAGGAGCCTCACTTGAGCCCAGGAGGCGGAGCCGAGTGAGCCGAGATCGTTCCACTTCACTCCAGACTCCCCATCTCAGGAAAAAAAAAAAAAAAGACTGGCCCAACTAATAGCAAAAGGAGAAGGGGGCACCGGAAGACCGAAGAGATGGAGAGTACGCCCAAGAGAGGCAGCGAGGATCTCACAGCGCAGGACAGCCAACTATTCGGACACTCCAGTAGGCTTCCTAAGGAATTCTGAACTAAAATAAGAGCAATAATAAAAAATGCCCTGATCAAATCTATGTTTCTGGCATCCAGAGATTCCAAACACCATGCCCCACCCAAATCGCACTTGCCCTGAGCCCCTCTTCCCTGGGCCATTCTGGTGGAAGCCTCGGAAGCTCAGCTGAACTGTCAAGCCACTGTGTCCCAAAGAACTCTCCTCTCACTCAACAGAACCAGCCTCCCAGGCTCCCCCAGGGATCCAGGGCACAATACCCTCCTGGCCACCCTCTCACCTTTGACTCCTCCCCTGGAAGGGCACCAAAAAGCAGTCACCAAATCTCATCCATGTTCCCGCCTACCTGATGTCTAGCCATCAGTTCCCATCACCAATGCTCTATTCCCAATTCAAGCCCTTCTGTAGGCATTTCTTACAGTCTTCCTATTAGAGAGCAAAGACCAAAGGAAAAGTACAGAACGTTTTTCTTGATTAGTTTGTCTTCTAAAAATTTAGAGCAGGAGAAAGAGAAGAGGAGAGTGAGACTGACATTTAAAAGGCAGAATCAAAGCCTGGCGTTCCAGGGCACCTCGTATTTCTGCAACTACATCTCCATATTCCCACATTTCCCTAAAGTCCAGTGATCTTAATCACTGCCCCTCACCCCACCCTGCATTCCATAGGGAACCAAGGATAAAGTCAGGGTCCACACCTGAGAGTAGATCAAACCCACCAGAAGGGCAAACAGCAAACTCCAGCAGGAAAGGCCTAATAACCCCAAAGTATGAAATGCTCCTATCAGTCTCTAAGAAACAATAGGAAAGCAATGACAAAAGGGGAGATAAAAGAGCTAACCCACCTGCAGGCCTGCAGGCATAAAGACCTGTGCTTTGGGACCACACTGACCAGGGCGAGTCTGGCTGCATTCCTAGGGTACTCTGTCCCGCTGGGCCCCAGTTTCTCCACTGAGCCCCAGTTTTCTCATCTGTATAATGGCAATCACAGCATCGCCTTCCTGGGACCCTGTTAAATTAAATGAGGTAGAGTGGGAAGTGCTGACAGCCCAGGTGCTGAAGAAATGTGACGGATTCCACTTAGTAGTCCAAAAAGAGCACAGCTTGGTTTGGGATTAGACAGCCCAAAGCTCAAATCCTAGCTTGACCACCTACCAGCATGTGACCAAACCTCTCTGACCCTCATTTTCTTTGTCTGTAAATCAAAGATAACATCCCAACATCAGAGAACTGCAGTTACGTTGGCAGAGCACAATGGCTAGAGAGCACCTCACACAGCACTGGGCCACGGTGGAAGCTATGATTGCAGATAACCTCTCTGGTGGTTAAGAACATGAGTGCTGGAGCTTCATGCTGTTGGGATGGACAGGGCACCAGGGCAGGAGCCTCGGCTCAGGCGGAAGCCTGGCAGGCAGCCGTGGGGAGCTAAGTGGCATACAGGCAGTGAGGCCAAGGACAGCTGCAAGTCCTGTGCGTTGTTAGGCAGTGATACTCTGTGACTGACTTTGAAAAGCCACAAGCAGCCGCTGATGGAGTCTTGGGCACTTGGGTTCAACATGGGCTCGCTCAGCAAGAACTCTCAAGGTCACCTCAAAAACACTTCCTGAGCACCAGCCAGGTCAGTGTGTACCTCACCCGATCTGGCGCTTCCGCGGATAAAATCCTCAGATGAAGACATGTTTTGCTACAATTTTGTAGACATGGAAACTAAGGCTCAAAGAAGTCACAAGAACTATCACATTGTGGGTCTAAAATGCAAAGCTAGGTCTCTGGGACTCCAAAGCAGGTGCTATTTCCCAGAGCCCACATTTCCGGAGTAGGGGACCCCACAGACACCCAACTCAGAAAGCAGCAAGGCCAAGGAGAGGAGAGAAAGGCTGACTAGACAGCTGGGGAGTTGGCCCTGCTGAAGGAGGCAGAGACTCAGGAAGTGGGCAGGGTCTGGCAAGCCCGAGGTTCCTGGAAGGCTAGGCCAGAGTGCTGGCAGCTCCAGCGGGAGAGTGGCGGGCTGAGCACACACCCCTTCCTCCACCCCAGTGCTCAGCAGCTCAGGCCTGACCCCTGTCCAAAGAACGCATGAGGACCTGGAGGTTCCCTGTCGGACTCTGGGCTGTGACTGCCCCACCTCAGAGGAGGTCTGGCCAGTCCAGGGGGTGGCAGAGGCTGCTTACCTTGTCGGGCTCCTTCATGCTTCCCTACCTTGCCACCTGCTGTGCCCCTTGGTCAGGTCACTCTTCTCAAACATCATCCTATGGCTTTCCTGAGCCCCTCGCCCAGCCCAGGCAGAAGTGACTGGCAGTGACCATGTCACTGACCCCCCTACTCTACCTTATGCAAGCTTCTAGCACTGCCCAGGATCCTTGTACAAATTAGTAAGTTTAAATCAAGGGAAAGGGTTGTGTCGCCATCACCATAGTCAAGACACAGACTGCTCTCAAGCACCCCACCAAGCTCCCTGTGCCTCGGCAGTCAGTGCCCTCACCCCCTCATCCCCACGTAAATGTGTGTTTATGGTAAATACACATAAAACTTGCCATCTTAATTATTTTTAGGTACACAGTTCAGTGGCATTAGATACATTCACATTGTTTTGCAGCCATCTCGACCATCCATCACCAGAACTTTTTCATCTTACAAAATCTATGTCCATTAAACACTAATACCCATGCCTCCTTCCCCAGCCCCTGGCAGTCACCATCCTACGTTCTGTCTCTATGAATTTAACTACTCTAGGAACCTCATATTACATATGGTACTGTCTTTTTGTGACTATCTTATTTCTCTGTGCATAATGCCCTCAAGGTTCACCACGTGGTGGCCTGTGTCCAGTTTCCTTCCTTTTAAAGGCTGAATAATACTTTAGTCTATGTATACACTACATTTTGCTTAGCTTTTCATCCCTTGGTTTGTTTCCACGTTTTAGCTATTATGAATAATGTTATTATGAACATAGGTATACAAATATCTCTTTGAGATTCTGCTTTCAATTTTGAGAAATATATTTCATGAACTGAAATTGCTGAATCATATGGTAATTCTATTTTTAATTTTTTTGAGAAATTTTCATACTGTTTTCCACATTACCTGCATTGTTGTACATTCCATCAAATAGTGAACAAATTTCTCCCGTCATCAAAGAATGTTGTCTTTTGTGTCTGGCTTCTTTAACATGCCCTTGAAATTAGTCCAGGTTGTTGCCTGTATCACTTTTTCATCCTTTTTCATTGCCAAGTAGTATTCCTTTGTATGGACATACCACAATTTGTTTAGCTATTCACCAGCTGATGATCATTTGGGCTGGTTCCAGTTTGGGGCTTGCTATGGTTTCAATGTTCCCTCCAAAAATGCATGTTGAAACTTAATCCCCAATGTGTAGTGTTGACAGGTGGGGCCTATAAGATGTGATTGGACCATGATGGCTCTACTCTCATGAATGAATTAAAGGGTTAATGGACTAATGGGTTATCATGGGAGTAGAACTGGTAGCTTTATAAGAAGAGAAAGAGAGTCCTGGTCATAGTACAACAGCAAACTCAGCCCCTTGCCATTGATAACCTGTGCCACCTTGGGACTCTTCAGAGAGTACCCACCAGCAAGAAGGCTGTCACCAGATGCAGCCCCTTGACCTTGGCCTTCTCAGCCTCCAGAACTATAAGAAATACATTTATTTCCTTATAAATTACCCAATTTCAGGTATTCTGTTATAAGTAACAGAAATCAAACTAAGGGCTATTACAAATAAAGCTGTTATGAACATGTGCATACCTATCTTCAGATAGAGATAGGTTTCATTTTCGTTGGAATAGGATTGCTAAGTTTTATGGTAAATTGATATGGTCTGGCTGTGTCCTCACCCAAATTTCATCTTGAACTGTAGCTCCCATAATTCTCACATATTGTGGGAGGAACTCAGTGGGAGGTAATTGAATCGTTGGGGCTGTTTCCCCCATACTGTTCTCGTGCAGTGAATAAGTCTCATGAGATCTGATGGTTTCATTAGAGGTTTCCCCTTTCTCTTGGTTCTCATTCTCTCTTGCCTGCTGCCAAGTAAAACATGCCTTTCACCTTCTGCCATGATTGTGAGGCCTCCACAGCCATGTGAAACTGAGTCCAGTAAACCTCTTTTTCTTTATAAATTACCCTCGGGTATGTCTTTATCAGCTGCATAAAAGCTGACTATGCATAAGTGTACACCCAATATTTTAAGAAGTCAGCAAACTATTTTCCAAAGTAGTTGTACCATTTTGCATTCCTACCAATGATGTATCAAAGTTACAGCTGCTTCACATTCTTATCAGCACTTGGGATTATCTTTTTAATTTTCACCAGTTTAGTGGGTATGTAGTAGTATCTCATTGTGATTTTAATTTGCATTTTCCTAAGAACTAATCATGTTGAGCATCTTTAGATAATGGGCATTTGTATACATTCTTCTGTTAAAGTATCTTTCAAATATTTTGCTCATTTTAATTAGTCTTGTCTGCCTTACAGACTATGAGTTCCTTCAGAAGAGTTCTCAAAGCCCCCTCAATGCCTAACTCCTGGGAGTACCATTCCCAAAGAGGATATGTGAGTAAACTGTAGAGCCACCTAACGGCTCATGCCTTGGCCATTGCACACAACCCAGATAGGGCCTCACACACAGCAGGCGCTTCAGAGATGTTTATGACCACATCAGCAAATGCAGATGGCCAATAGCAGTAGGGAGAGACTGAGTGAGGCTGGACAGCCAGAGGGACCAGCCTGAGCTTCTGAACCCTCACTTGCAAAGCAAAGATCATAAGCCCACCTTGCAGAGCTTTTGTGCAGAATAAACTAAAGAATGGGTGTGAAGCACCTACTGAGCAGGTCTACAGAAATGACAGTTATTATGACGAGGCCCCAACTTATTCCCTTGCAACTGCATGATGAAGGATTGGACCCAATCCCTCCTCATGTATTTAATTTTCCCAGATACTATTAAAAGTGATAAAATGTTGAGGGCAAGAACGTGAAAACTGACAGAGGGAGAATAGAAGGGGAAAAGAGGAGAGGGAAAGAAGAAGGAAAAGATGGTTGGTGGAAAAGAGTAAAGTCCCCTGCCATACATGTTCCCACTCCTCCTCTATGGAAGCTCTACGAGCACACTACCTAGTAGGTCTGCAGGGACCATTTTCATATAATTATAATACAGGAGGCGATGGTGGCTCAAGAGATTTGCCAAGGTCCCAGGGCTGTTAGACAGCAGGACCAGGACTTCCACCCAGTTCTGATTTCCCCCCCAAGGGCCCCTGTTCCCCACACTGCCTGAGCCTGATTCCTTGTGGGGCTCTCTCCCTGAGGAAGGGTCTTCCCAAGGTGCTTCCAGGAACCTGGCTAGCTCTGAACAAGCCCTTTGCTTGAACTCAGAAACAAAAACAGGCAGAATTCAAAAGATGCTTCTATCACCACAGGAGGAAGTTGAAAATTATAGACCCAGGGCTGCACATATGAAGCCTGAAGAATTTTCATGTCCCTGAGCCCGTTACATTCACCATTCCTCTTTCCCTAGAAACAAACACAGATGGAATGCCTGCAGGTCCCTAAGGTAAAAGCCAATCCCTCACCATTCCCAAGAGCTTCCTCTTGGAACTATTTCTCTAAATTTGTCTCTCCTCATCCCTACAGCTTGGCCTGCACTAGGACAGCACTTAATGAAACTCCCCTGCCTGCATTTTTGCGCTTCCAAACAGTGTTCTCCTGCTTATTCTTTAGACTTCAAAAATGACTATAAAGCTGTAGTAATCAAGGCAGTGTAGTACTGATAAAGAATAAACAAACAGAACAATGGAACAGACCAGAAAGTTCAGGAGTCAACTCACAAATAATTTTCAAGAAAAGAGCCAAAATAATTCAACAGAGGAAGAAAAGGTTCTTCTAACAAACTAGGCTAGAAAAACTGGACATCCATATGCAGGAAAAAACATTCTCAATCCCTACTTCACACCATACACAAACTTATTAGAGATAGACAGTAGACCTAATAAATGCAAGAAATATAAACATTTAAAAAAAAAACTTAGGGGACTTTCATTGTGACCTTAAAGTATGAAAACATTTCTTAAGAGAAGATACAAAAAGCACTTACTATAAATGTAAAAATGATGGCAAATAAAACTCCAATAAAATTACAAACATCTGTTCATCAAAAGATAAAAAACAAATAGGTGAGCAGAGATTGGGAGAAAACATTCACAAAACAACACACACACACACAACAACAACAAAAGACAAATATCCAAAATATATAAAGAACTCTTACATTCCAGTAACAAAAAGACAATAAACCCTATTTATGTATTTACTTACCTATTTATTTATTTTTAGAGAAACTGTTTCAGTGTTGCCCAGGCTAGAGTGCAGTGGCATGTTCAGAGCTCATTGCAGCCTTGAACTCCTGGGCTCAAGCAATCCTTGCACCTCAGCCTCCTGATTAGCTGGGACCATAGGCATGCACTACCATGCCTGGCTTTTTTCAAGGCTGATCTTGAACTCTTGCCCTCAGGCAATCCTCCCACCTCAGACTCCCAAAATGCTGAGATTAAAGGTGAAAGCCTTTAATCACACACCCAGCTTCCAATTTATTAAAATAGGCCAAAGACTTCAATAGACATTTCTCTAAAAATGACATACATGGTCAATAAGCACAAGAAAAAATGCTTAACATCACTGGTCATCAGGGAAATGTGAATTAAGGGAGATATCACTGCATATCCTCCAGAGTAGGAAAAACGAAAGACTGACACCACCAAATGTTGGTGAGGACATAGAGCAAGCGGAATTCTCTGATGCTGAGGATGGAAATATAAAATGATACAACTATTCTGGAAAGCTATTTGGAAGTTTCTTAAAAAGTTAAACATAACTTTTGACAACAAACAGGTAAAACTTTGGGGAAAAAAAAAAGTTAAACATAACTACTCTAAAACCCAGAAATTCCACTACTAAGTATTTATTAGCCCAAAAGAAATGAAAATAAGTTTCCACAGAAAGGCTTGTACAGGAATATTCATTGCAGCTTTATTCCCAATAACCAAAAACTAACTGGCAGTAGATTGTGGCAGTATCCATGCAACAGAAGACTATCAGGTAACAAAAGAGACAAACTACTGAATCTCAGAAACTTTATGCTGAATAAAGGAAACCAGACACAAAAGAATTACATGATGTTCTACAGAAGAAAACACTCATCTGTGGTGACATCAAAACTAGTGGTAGCAGCCCGGCGCAGTGGCTCACAACTGTAATGCCAGCAGTTTGGGAGGCCGAGGCGGGCAAATCACTTGAGATCAGGAATTCCAGAGCAGCCTGGCCAAAATGGTGAAATCCTGTCTCTACTAAAAATATAGAAATTATCCAGGTGTGGTGGTATGCTACTGTAATCCCAGCTACTTGGGAGGCTGAGGCAGGGAATTGCTTGAAGCTGGGAGGCAGAGGTTGCAGTGAGCCAAGATTGTGCCATTGCACTCCAGCCTGGGCAACAAGAGCAAGGCTCCATCTCAAAAAAAAAAAAAAAAAAAAAAGACTAGTTGTTACTTGGGATGAGGAGCAGGAATTATGTAGTAAGGGGCAAGAGAAAACTTTCTGGACTGATTTAAAAAAAAGTTCTATATATTGTTAGGAGTGTGAGTTATGTGAGTGGTCAAACTCTACACTTAAGGTCTATGCATTTCAGTATATGTAAAGTACACCTAAAAAAAAATAAATAAAAAAGAAAAAAACCTGTCTCTTGGCAGCTGACAGAGATCTTTCTTTCTGAAAGGCCAGCCTTGTTATCTTCCTGTCCCTCAGTGTTTCCAAAATAAAGTCCTGACAGCTTCTCACTATTCAAAGGCCCTTCCTTCATCACAGACCTCCAGCACCCTGTGCCCCTCTCCAGACTCAGTGCTCACCTGGTCACAAAGAGTGGGTCACACCTGTGTCACTGCACCAGCTGTCCCTTCTAGACCCTATAAGACCCAGCTCAAAACATCTCCTTCTTCAGGAAGCATTCCCAGAATCCCTGGGGCTGGGGTAGGTGCACCCACTCTGAAGCCCTCAATACTCAAGGCTTACTTCCATCATGGCACCTAGCCCCATTCCTAAAGGAATCTGTTTTCCACTGCTAGGACTGCATTAAATCCTCAAGAGGAAAGAATATGTCATATTGGACTTTGCGTCCTGGCACAAAGTTTGGCATAAACATCTAGGTAAACTTATGACCAGCTTGATAATTTTTTTAAAAAGTTAATAAGCAATAATAATAATAACCCTAAGGGGCAGAGAAATGGCAGCAACTCCCGAAGAAGAGGCCCATCAGCAGGGACACAAGGAGACCATCCAACACTAAGAAGGAAGCCAGTTACGGCCCTACAAGAAGCCTTGGGGCTAAATTAAAATGCCCTCCAGAGATGCCAGGACACCCCAAGCTCTACCTGGTCCTTGGTTGCAGGTCCCATGGCTGAGCTGGTCCTCTTTTCCCCCACTGCCCACTATGGATGCTGCCCCTTTCCTGTTCGAACAAACTGCAGCTCCCAACGGCATCCGCTGAGGCCAGGTCCCTACCCTACCCATCCTGCCTTGATCAGACTATGTTGAACACAAAGGCACCAGTCCAGAGTTCCACATTTTGCAGCTCCATGTCTTACATGGTTTTAAAAAACCCAAAAGATTTAAAACCAGTATATTGAAAGAGATGACTGAACCATGTTCACTTTAGTGTTATTCATAATTGCCAAGTATTGAATCAACCTCGTGGCCAACAACACATGAATGATTTTTTTAATGTGGGGCATATACACAATGGAATATTATTCAGCTGTAAAAAAGAAATGTTGTCGTTTGTGACAATATGGATGAAACTGGAGAATACTATTCAGCTGCAAAAAAGAAAGTTGTCATTTGTGACAACATGGATGAAACTGGAGAACACTGCACTAAGTGATATAAGCCAGCCCAGAAGGACAAACACTGCATGTTTCCTCTTATATGTGAACTCTAAAACAATGCAGCTCAAAAAAGCAAAGTAGAATGGTGGGTATCAGAGCCTGAAGATGTAGGAAAAAATGATGATCAAAGGGTATAAAGCCTCAATTAGACAAGAGGAATAGTTTTCTTTGAGACATATTGCACAGCATGGTAAATATAGTAATAATGTACATTTCAAACTTGCTAAATTTCTAATGTTGACTTGCCACAAAATGATAACTATTTAAGGTGATAGATATGCTAATTAGCTTGATTTAATTCTTCCACATTGTACTCATAAATCATAACATCACATTATGCCCCATAAAGAAAAAACTATAATTTGTCAAGTTAGTTTTTTAAAATTTAAGAAAATTATGTTACCCAATTTTAAATCTCTGTTTTTCTACTAATATCCCAAGCATTATCTTTACAAGCAAACTCAATTATCTATGTATTTTGTATTCCTTGAAACAAAAGGAAGTAACTTCGAATCTGTAATAGATATTTAAAATGTCTATTTTGCTTTGCTCTGCTTTCTT
Source organism: Cheracebus regulus (assembly GCA_963574635.1). Classification (NCBI taxonomy): domain Eukaryota; kingdom Metazoa; phylum Chordata; class Mammalia; order Primates; family Pitheciidae; genus Cheracebus; species Cheracebus regulus. Next base: position 17,190 of record CAUYQU010066224.1, on the reverse strand, counting down.
TTTTCTCTTTTAAAAAAAAGTTACTCGGCCGGGCACAGTGTCTCACATCTGTAATCCCAGCACTTTAGGATGCCAAGGTGGGCAGATCACCTGAGGTAAGGAGTTCAAAACCAGCCTGACCAACATGTTGAAACCCCATCTCTACTAAAAATACAAAAATAGTGGGGCGTGGTGGCACATGCCTGTAATCCCAGCTACTTGGGAGGGTGAGGCAGGAGAATCACTTGAGCCCGGTAGGCAGAGGCTGAAGTGAGCTAAGATTGCACCATTGCACTCCAGCCTGGGCAACAAGAGTGAAACTCCGTGTCAATAAATTAATTTTTTTAAATGACTTATTTAAAAAAAAAAAAAATTTACTCGGTCCTGCACAGTGACTCAAGCCTATAACCCTAGCACTTTGGGAGGCTAAGACAGGCAGATCGCTTGGGCTGAGTTCAAGACCAGCCTCGTCAACCTGGTGAAACCCCATCTCTACAAAAAATACAAAAATTAGCTGGGTGTGGTGGTGCACGCCTGTAGTCCCAGCTATTCTGGAGGCTGAGGTGGGAGGATGACCTGAACCTGGGAGGCTCTGCCTTTCCATCCACAGATGCTTTCAAGAAGTGAGTGGATGACAATGTACACGGGGAAGACTGGTTCTAGGAAGCAAGAGACAAACCCCATTTCCTGAATGTCATCAGTAGCCATCTGTGACAGGACTGTGTCTCCTTTGCCAATGAAGGGACTGGGGTTCCAAGGGCTCTGTGACCTCCCTTCGGTCAGGAATCTGGTGAGAAGCAGATCTCTGGGCCCAGAGCACGTGCTCTTTCCACCCTCCTAAATGTTCCAGCCCTTAAAGTTGATGCCTGACCTTGAGAAATTGCAGACAGTGAAAGTTTAACAGAGTAAACAGCTGAGAAAAGAGGGAAAACTTAACTCGAGGCTAAATCTCATCTACATAATTAAATCAGCCCATCTTGGTGCAGAGTTTTTCAGAGGCTGCATGCTTGAAACTATCTATAAAAGGAAATGCAATTAAGGAGACTTTTTAATATATCTGATTCTTGACTGCCCTTGCTCTAGGCAAGACCTTAATTCTACTTAAGGATAGCTATCTTTGAAAAGTTATGTAAATTGCAAGGTATGGGGAGAAAAGAAACAGGAACCCTTTCACCGGAGGCAAATGAGAAGCTCAGAGAAGGCAGCGCTGTGGTAACAGAGCTCCAGCTCACACAATGGCCATCTCAGCTCATTTGCCACCTACAGCTGTGCCCTGTAGACCACATGCAACTCCATCTCATTATCATTCATTGTCCTCCCTTTCCTAAATTAACCAAAACAGGAAACTCTTTTCAGAAATTAGCTGACCATGAGTTGACAGTAACACGTTGTAAAATATGATCTTTTCTCATTTGGTACAGCTGGAAATTGAAGAAAACTTCAACATATGTCCAGGGTTCTTTTTTAAAATTCTTAGGTAAATTCCAGAATTGGAGAAGTGGGCAACTGGGCAACTCATTCTCCCTCTACAAGCAACGACACGGGAGGAGAAAGGCACCAATCAAGAAGACATCATTTCACATTTATCAAAATGGAGTCACTCATGTCAAACTCTAACAAAATGGAGCCAGAGGACATGAAGAAAGGGCCCTCACGAAAGTATGCCTATGACAGGAACTATGCCAGGAATTCCTTGGAGCCACAGTATTCCAGATAAGCCTGTTGCTTGCACAGGACACTTACTTGGTGTGCCTGTCTCCAATGGACTAATGCCAACCCCTGCAATAAGCCTCTGTCACCAATGGTTTTTGTTTCAAAACCGCTTAGGTGAACTTCCCTTTTTGGTCTTTAAAAAAGAAGTTGCCATTTGCTCCAACTTCTTTGGAGGTACCTATGATCCAGCATAGCACACGTATCTAAATTGTAATCCCCTATTATTCCCAAATAAACTACAGTTTCAGTATCCCATATCTGAAATGTTTGGGACCAGAAGTGTTTAGAATTCTGGATTTTTTTGGATTTTGAAATATTTGCATATATATAGTGAGATAACCTGAGGACCCAAGTCTAAACATGAAATTCATTTATGTTTGATGCATACCTTATATACACAGTCTGAAGGAAACTTTACAATATTTTTAATTTTTATCATGAAACAAAGTGAGTGTACAATGAACCATCAGAAAGCACAGGTACCGCTATCTCAGCCACACATATGGGCAATCTGTGGTTGTCTGGCATCACCATCATTCCTGACTCTGAATTTATATGCTACCAATAAGACAATCACTTTCTTACACTAATTCACACATAAGTCCTTACCAGTAAAAAATATGACACACCATTAATACAGTGAAAAACAAGGTGTTCAAGGTACCTAAGCAGCACAGCAGCAGCAAAAGAACACCTGCATCAGCTGCTAAACAACAAAACAGACAATGGCTGGCTTTCAGTCCACTGTTCAGCCTGCATTTGAGTGTTAACAGCATCATCTTTACAGCTGTGCAGCTGCATTTGAAAAAAAAACAGAGATGGGGGTTTCACTGCACTGCCAAGGCTGGTCTTGAACTCCTGGACTCAAGTGACCCTCCCGCCTCAGACTCCCAGAGTGCTGGGATTACAGGCGTGAGCTACTGCGCCCAGCTGTGCAACTGCATTTCTACTGAGAACCTTCACAGGTCAGATATAATAAGATTTTCCACTATGACCTCATGTCAGTGCTCAAAGTTTCAGATTTTGGAGCATTTCAGATTTCAGATGTTTGGATTAGGGACGCTCAACCTGTATTTGGAGAGTAGGTCCCTCTGATGCTTATTTTAGGCTAACATAAGATAGCATGCCTGAATTAGCTGGGCACCACAGCTAATCAGAGCACCTGGAGTCACAGCTACTTGGGAGACTGAGGCGGGAAGATTACTTGAGCTCGGGAAGCAGAGGTTGCAGTAAGCCAAAATTGCACCACTGCCCTCCAGCCTGGGTGATAGAGCGAGACTCCGTCTCAAAAAATTTAAAACGTTTAAATTTAAAAACAGCATGCCTGGTCAGCTCTCCTGACCCATTACTCGGCTCTGGGCCCATTCTGTCACTCCAGGACACATTATCGCATATCTAACACAGCAGCAGGTGGAGGCAGGACTGCAGCTGGCACTGCTCTTTACCCCTGCCTGGCATGCAGAGGGCTCCTTGCAAAGCTGTTATTTGAACTAAAGAAGTCAGAAAAGGTGCCCCTGGGGGTTAGAAGTAGTGACAGGCTACTTCCTTCAGCATGGGGACACACACTACAGATGTTTCAACAGATGAATTGGTAGGCTCAGAAGATAAAAATGGAGAGAGGCAGCTGTGCAGGGTAAGTCCCAGTGACATGACGTTTCCACCTCCAAAAGGTCACTTGGGATCCAGCAAAAAAAAAAAAAAAAAAAGCCAGACTGATTGATGGGCTGGCGTGATCACTGAGCACGTTCGTTCTTTCATTCACTAAGTACATACTGCACACTTACATGAGCCAAGCCCTATTCTAAGAGGATGGAGGTATAAGTCAGGCGAGCCACAAGAGTTTGGATTTTAGCCCAAGTTGGAGAAAGTTAATTTTTAAAGCCCCAGTTCTGCATTTTTAAACTGCATAAAGTTGACCTCTCTCAACTTCTGTTCCTCTTAATAAATAACCTACAAATTAAGAGTTCTCAAGAGAGCTGAACAGGAAAACGTGTGAAGTCAGTGCCCAAATGTGGAAGCTGGTGGCGATTACAGGTGAAGGACCCCAAGCTCAAGGTTAAATGATTTGCACCGGGTGTCAAGTAGAAGCTCTGTTACTCTATTAGGTCCAGACGGCGGCCGGGAAGCCTGCAGGAAGTACGCATTTCGCCGAGGAGGAATCTGAGGCCGGGGAAGAAGGAAGCCCCGCCAAGGTCGACTCAAAAAGCTGGCACCGCCGGGATTCGAACCTCGCGCCCACTGCGTTTCGTCTCTGGCGCGCGCCCCGACGCCAACCGTTACCGTGGAAACGGCTGGGCGTGCGCGGTCCCACGCCCTCCTTCCTTGCTTTTTTTTTTTTTTTTTGCGGCGGGATACCTCAGGGACCGAACGTGAGCCGCAGGACGCAGCTACGTTCGCTCTCCTCCCCAGACCCGGATCCCTCCGCGGCCGGCGGCCGGCGCGCTGCTTCCCGACTCGACGCTCGAAACGGCTTCCAGCGCGCTGCGCGCCACCCCCACCCACCCAGCCTCACTCCAACCCCCAGCCCGGCTCACCTGCCGCCCGCGTTTCCATGGCAACGCCCCCACCGCGGAGGAAAAAAAAGCTTCGGTCTCTTCTGGGCCCCCTCCCGTGCCGACCGAGAAGGCGGGGCGCCCCACTGACGCTTCGCTCTTTATTTTTATTTTTTTAAGAAAAGAGAGGGCGAGGTTATGGCGAATCTGCGGCATCCAACATGGCGGATGGAGTCTTCGCCCTCCTCCCCACGGGGCGCAGACGCCTGCGTAGCGGACGTCCGCCTCGGGTGACCTCCCCCCTCCCCTCCCCCGGGGACGAGCGCAGCCCGGCAGGGCCAGGCTAACGCGCATGCTCGCAGCCGGAGGCCGTGCTTTTTATTACGCTGTGCGGATTCGGCCGCGCCGCGTTTAGAGCCACGCCCAGGGAGCGGCCCTCGGGAGGGCCGGAGCACGGATCCCGGGAGCCGGAGTCTGCGGTGGTGCCGGGGCTCTGCTAGCGCGACCCTAGACCAGCAGCTTGTGGGGCCGCCGGGCTGGGCGTGCACGGAGGGTTCTGGGTGCGCTCCTTGTCCCAGCTCTGCGTCTCACAACCCCAAGTTTGGGGCAGCGAATTAACTTTTCCTGGTCTCAGTTTACTGATTTGTCCATGGGCTGCTCACAGTCTGCATCCAGCTCATAGCTGCAGCGATTTCCCGAAGTGCTGGGACCACCCGGCTGGGTTTCAGGGGGTACAGAGAGCACTGAGCGCCCTACGATCACACGAGACAAGGCGACTTCTCTTTTTGTCCCGCAGCAAGTCTGCCCTGGGCGTGCGCGCCTCCGACGCTCGCTCATTCATTTCCCTGCTTGTGGCGCAGCCTTCGGCAGGCAGCTAAGTCTGGTGGAAATTTAATGACCTTGTTTTTGGTTTTGATGTTAAGGTGTTTCGCTTAAACACTGTAGTCCTTGGCTCAAATGACATCTTCCAGTCCCTAGCGCTCACCCCCCGAAACCCATCTAAAGGAATGCTCCTAAGACACTTAATACTCTCTACTTACCGTAGCATCCATTCCTATCTGACATTATCTCCCTCCCTTACGTCTGTCGGTCTTGATCACCCCTTAAGTCTCAGAAACAACTGGGCCTGACAGTTATTTCATGAGTAGTGAGTTGATATGGCTATGTTCTAAGGTCACTTTCTGTTTATGACGTTTTTCACTTAATAGTAGTCATAAAGTTTTTAAATTGTTTACATTTTCAAAAATTAGTCAAAATGGTGTATGTCATGCAGAGACATTCCTCCCACCCCACCCCACCCCCAAAAATGTAAAAGCAGACCTCAAGAGACTGAAGTTTGGGAACCTTATTTGGTTTCGTGGTTCCGCTGAAATGCTAGTCTTTGTCTGTTCTTCTTTTCCCGGAATAACCCTCTTTGGTTGCTGCTCAACATGAGACTCTCGGGCCGGCCTGAAGCTCACACTTCGGGTTCCCACAGCTGTGGTCGAACTGGCCTAGCTCCGTTCCCCGTTCCTCCGTTTGCACCGTCTCTCTCCTCACTGGACTGAGCTTCCTGAGCAGACCTTATAGGTCCTTCTCGTTTCGTTTTCCCGGCGCCTATTGCAAAGTAATATTTACTCAATGAACACTTTCTTTCTGGGAGTCACTTATTTTTTAATAGGAAAACTCCCTTGGGCATTGAGCTTCAGGATGACTCGTCTGATTTCTCAGGAGCCTTCCTGCCTGCTCCTTAACCCTGTTCTTGGGAAATACGGAACCATGAGAAGACCCCAAAGTTGTCCAGTCCGTTAAATATATGCTCACAGATATAGCCTTCTCCCTCCCCTGCCTTCATTTCCTCCTCGAAATCTGGAAGATTCAGTTGGGTGATATGATTATTATTCTTTTCCAGATGAAAAAAAGGAATGTTCAGAGTGGTCAAATGGCTTCCTGAGATCACACAGCAAGCTAGTGAAGATCCAGGTGTAGACCTCGCCTCTCTATGCCTAGCCTTCCCCCTACCACCGCATCTGGAATGTACCCAAAGAAACCCCCAGGCCTCCGGGAGAGCCTCCAAGAGAGTCAGTTCCGAGACTGCCAGCAAGCCGCTGCACAGCCACCACATCCTCCACCACAAGAGAGATGGCTAGGTGGGGCTCATCAGAATCTTTATTTGGAAATGAACTGCTCAAAAAGCTGCATTGATGAGCTTTTCCTTTCAGAATTATAAATATTTACAATAATCATTATTTTGCTGTGAGTCGATTTCTGTCAGGCAGTTAGAGTTGTCCTGGGCTGCTGACAGTATTGGTTTTGTGCCGGTTTGCCTTTCTCACAGCAGCATTTAAATGGTATTTATTGATTAGCAGATGGATTGCTCCTAGATGTTGTGACCAAACAAATTTTGGAAATGAAGCAATTTAAAATTTGTCTCAAAACCCAATTACCTCAGAATACAGAAGACAAATTAAAAGAAGAAATTGTGGACTGTGGATGATGGTTCTGGGTTAATTATTTGGAAAGCTATGATTTTCTCTACTATTCCCATGGCATTTTCTTCCTCCTACCCATTCATCATTCAGAGAAGAGTTACTGAGCACCTATTATTACTGGAAACTGTCCTGGCCATAGGCAGATGGAAATGACAATGAGATGGCCCCTTTGTGGGGAATCCAGGTTTGTAAATGGGGAGATGAGTCCACAGCTGGCTCTTCCATGGCCTTACTATGTGATTTGCAAATTTTCAATCAGCAAACATCTTTATTCTTTCTCTTTGCCAGTAGTATTTCACAATGCCTTCCATTAATGAAGACACATTTGTGGAATTGGATGTAAATCACTCGAAGTATATAATTAATGGCAACCTGCTTCGGTGATGGTTCCTAGAGAAGAGTGGCTTGCCAGCTGCCCGCGGGTGGCAGTCAGCCTCTTGAAGCTAGAATGTGAATGAATTGTGTTGATAAATTTATCGACATGAAATGGCACTTAGTTATATAAGAAATATAATTAATTTGCACAACTGAATATATTTGTGTCAATAATTTTATAATTATATCCAATATCTTTATAAGAAATAGACATTTACATGAAAACAATAATTTAGGGACATGATTTCATAAGATGCTTTCTTGAAAGCAGGTTCTGATAAAGGGTACATAGAGGCAATCTCAAAATAATGGGTCTTGGTTGGGCATGGTGACTCATTCCTGTAATCCTCACACATTGGGAGGCCAAGGCTGGAGGATTGCTTGAGCCCAGGAGCTCAAGGCTGCAATAAGCTATGATCATGCCACTGCACTCCTCCAACCTGGGTGGCAACAAAGCAAGACCCTGTCTCTAAAATTAAAAAAAAAATTATATATATATATATGTATGTATGTATAAACACACACACACACACACATATATTAATGGACCTTAAGGCATCCAACAATGATAAAATCAGAGGTGAGAATAATCAATTTGGGTTAAGAGTTAAAAATCTAAATAGTCACATTATAAAAATAATCCACTTAAAAATCATATAAAAGAGAAGGACATAGTAATACTAGAACTAGATGAGCAATCTCACTATGAACATAACTACAACCTTACGAAACAGCATCTTTTCCACCTGTCTTTTCAGTGGCCACGGAGTGCCATCACATCCCCAGTCTGCCTATGCACTCCTGTGTGTACTGTCAGTACCCAAATATTAATCTCCATAGTGGTTTTCATTAGCAGTGACCAGGGCCCCTGCAAAGAAGCTGATTCCATGTGTGGGAGTAAGGGAACATCAGAATGGCCTGGAACATCTTGCTGTTCTCAGAAAACCAGGTTCCTTCCAAAAATTCTGGGTTAATGCTGAAAGGACAAAGGAGCAGGCAGTGACAATTTGCATATCACAACAACTGTAGATCTATGTTTATTGATCTACAAGTTGACTCTATGAAAAGCTATGAGGCTTTACTGATAAAACGTTAACATTGTATGTACAAAAATACACATATAACTGTAATTACAAAACTAGTTACAATTCAAAGAAAGGGTAAAAATAGGATATTTTAATAAATAGGCATGTTTGGTAGATAGGGGATCCTGTTTCTTACTTGGAAGTCCTGTATGTCTGTTTATGAGATGGTAGGTATATTTGCATAAGTTCGAGGGGCAGATAAGTTTACTAAGAGGAAGTGTCAAGGACTTCCAGAAGACTAGGAGCCATGCCAAAACCAGGAGGGGCAGGTCAGGACCCGTGGTCTCATAAATAACCAGGTAAAAGGGGAGTTCAATAATTTATGTTGCAAGTTAATGGATTAGCCAGATGTCCTAAGGGAGAAGCTGATAGATTAAACTGCTATATGGCCCTGCTAATTTTAATGAAATGCTAATGATGCATAATGAAGGTTATTGTAAACTGTGGCATAACATCATGTACCCAAGACTTCATGCACGTGGGAGCAAAGATTGCAAGAACTTGTTGTAAGACCTGTTAACGTAAGAGTTGAAAATGGTCTGAGGGATCCCCAACCAGCCAATGCCCACTGCCACCAAGAATCCACCAGTCAAGGCCCAAGGCTGCCATTTAGTGCACCTGGGAAGGAGATCATCTTTCTCTCTGTCATCCAATAAGTGCAATCCTGAAAAAATTTAAAATACGTTTTGTAGAGATGACAAAGAAATTGATCAAGTCAACAACACCTTTTTTTTGGACACAGAGTCTTGCTCTGTCACCCAGGCTGGAGTGCAGTGGTGGCAAGATCTCAGCTCACTGCAGCCTTCACCTCCAGGGTTCAGACCTGCCTCAGACTCCCAGGTAGCTGGGATTATGAGCACTTGCCACCACCCCCAGCTAATTTTTGTATTTTTAGTAGAGTTGGGGTTTTACCATGTTGGCCAGGCTGGTCTCGAACTCCTGACTTCAAGGGATCTGCCGCCTCGGCCTCCCAGAGTACTGGGATTACACGCGTGAGCCACACACCCAGCCTAATAACAACTGTTTTTACAAAATTGAGGTACGGGTGCAGTAAAAACTTTTGTGTTAAATTTTAAAGCGTTTGAAGCATTTTGAAATTACATTCGACAGTTACATTGAAACAAGATTGACTGTGCAAATATTTAGAAAAATTTTATTTTGAAAGTTTTAATTTATCAGTTGTATTTAAATAGGGATAAAGGTGACTATATAACAAATTTTCTTTATATCAACTATGAGTAGGAGTAACAGAGCCATGATTTTAAAAAGAGACAGGGAGTGGACTTTGGATCCCAGCAACCGAAAGGAAAACCAGGAGAGCTACCAGAGCCTAGCACTGTTAGGGTGTACAGCCGGGACTCAATAAACAGTTGTTGAGGAAAGGGAGAAGGGGTGGAGGCAGGGAAAGATGGGGTGAGGGATTGAGGAAAAGGAATAATACATAATTAAGCATTTATTTGTAGTTGTAGTGTAAACAGCAGTGCTTTGGATGTTCAGAAGAGAGAAAAGGTATTTCAAATAAAGGATGGCATCTGGTGTCCATACAAGAGGGCTGGTTAAACGGATGGTTCAGCCATGCATGGAAATACAACGTGGCGGTTTGAAAGAATGAAAGAATGAGAGTGGCACGTTGTGGAGACCCAGGGTGTGCTCTGCAACACATCCTTGAGTGAAAAGAGCTGGGTGCAGCACAGCATCTGGAGCACACTGTCACTTGTGAACATGATTGTACATGCATAGAAAAGCTGAAAATGTGGAAAGATACTGGCCATAGGGCGGACAGCTTTGGAGAGTGTCTGGGCCAGGAGAGCTGGCTCACAGGGAGAATGACTTCCCTGAACATTCTTTGGAAATATTGAGATGTTTTGCCGTAGGCGTATACTGCCTTTTCAGAGAAGAAAGGGGAGGATTTGGAAGCCCAATCTCTGGTACTACTTTTATTACTCAGTAGCTTTGACTTTGGACAAGTAACTTATCTGCAAGGTGCTTCCTTTCTCTGGGCAATGAAGGTGTTGAGTCCCACATCAGGGGTTGGTGGAAGGGAAATGAGACAGGAGTTCAGAAAGTGCAGTTGAGTGCCGTGGTTGGGGGTGAATCCGGTGGTCTCAGCCCCTTTGGGGACCACAGCAGCTCAGCAGCAGCAGCAAGAGTGACAGCCAACACACGGGGTGGTGTTTGACTTAAGGGCTGCCACCAGCCAGCCGCAGAACTCGAAAAAGTCACCTTAAAGTCTCTGGATTTCAGTTCTTTTATCTGCAAAAGGGCAGTGGTGGGAGAGTGGCAATTATACCAGATGGTTCACTTCAGCTAAAAACAGACCAAAAATCATGATTTTAATATTGGTTAGAAACGATTCAGTGCAGTAATAGAGGCATAAAAAAAGCCCCCAGGGGAGTTTATGGTACAGAGCCATCACTTCCAGCTGTAAATGTGCAGAGGAGAAGAGGACATTGCAGAAAGGAGAAATTCGTGGTCTCTTTACCTAAATCACCCAGACCTTGATGCCGGGCACCTGTTCACTCTTTCAGCTGTTTTTGTAAAGGCCAACAGAAAGGAGAGGTACCTGGACAGTCTGTAAAATGGTGGCCTCCAAGGAACTATGCCTCCTTGTAATCAAATCCTATTGTGATCCCCTCTGACACTGACTTTGGGATTGGCCATGTGACTTGCTTTTGCCATGGGACACAAACAAGCACATCTTGATAAGCACTTGCACACTGGGTCTTTGGAACACCACCTCTGGAAGCCAGCCTACATGCTGCAAGGAAGCTCAAGCCAAACTCCCAGATAATGAGAGGACATGGAGAGAAAAACTGGAGGACAGGAGTCCTCATGGGCATCCAAGTCTTAGCTGTTCCCCAGCCAACGCAGCCACATGGGCGACCTCAGCAACCCTGCATTGTGCAAAAGAACTACCCAGATGAAGCCAGTCAAGCCACAGGATTGCAAAACATGATAACCTGTTGTTGATTTAAGCCACTAAGCATGGGAGTAGTTTGTTGGACAGCAATAGGTAACTTAGTCTTGTGGGAAGCTAGGATTTCCGTTTCAGGGACGGTTTATGAGAGTTGCTGAGTCCATTTGGAAGAAGTACGCAATCTTAAGCTTGCTTCCCCAGGATTTCAGTTTCAGGGAGTCCATTTGGGGGAAGCTAGGATTTCCGTTTCAAGGAGGGTTTCGGGAGTTGCTGACTCCATTTTGGGGAAGGATGTAGTCTTAAGCTTGCTTCCCCAGAAGCAAAAAGGGAGTGAGATAAACAGACGTTTGGTTGTTTGGCTTCAAGCTGTCTTTCAACCAAAGAAACTTTACTGAAGAAAAAAGGAGAAACCTGGCTGAGATCTGAAGTGTGATGAGAATAAGGATCAGAGAAGACAGGCCAGGAGGCCCCTCTGAAAGTAGGAGGCCACAAAAGCAACAGTGCCAAGGAGGACGACCCAGTGTGGTCCTGGCTGCAAGAGGACACTTTGCCGAAAGCACCGCAGTTGGCAGTAAGCAGGCATTTTCCTGCCGTAAGAGGAAGAAGATTCCCATCTTAACAGAGTCACTCGCTGTAAAAGGAGGAAGATCACCATCTTAACAGAATTCTCATGCATGCCTTTCAAACCGAGGAGCTCACAGGTGGATGGAAGAGGATGACACAGAGTGGAGGCAGCTGCACTCAGGTGTTTATAGTGCACATACGTGATTCATCTCAAACCAGACAAGCCATGCTTCACCTGATGGCTCGCCATTTCTCAGAGATGCCAGCCTTCTTACAACTCTGAGCGTCTGCATGTGTCTAAAACATTTTACCCAGATTTCTCTACCTGCTAGACTTTTTTCCATCCTTCAAAACTCAGACCAAATGTCCCTGTTCTGTGAAGCCCTCCTTCCTTCCCAGGCGGCTCCCATAGCACTTCTCCATGATTCTTACATATTGTACCATATCTGTTAATATACTTGACTTCCCTGTTGAACAGGGCACTCCTGCAGGCCAGCAGCAGGGACCGACTCACCTCCCCATGCCCTCTCCCCAGCAGATGACCTGAGCCCTCATGGTTGAAGTAATTGGTAGGGAACTGACAATCTGATGTAAGAAAATTTTAAAAACTGTCAGCAAATTCACTGAATAACATTTGTGGGGAATTCACTATGAAAAAGGGAGCAGGCCATTCATTCATTCCTTAAGCATTTATGGAGTGCCTACCAGGTGCCCAAAGTATGTTCCAAAGATGCACAGGGGAGGCCAGAGGGTCTGTCCTCAGATCTGAATTTCACAGCCCCTTGGAGGAAGTGATGCCTAATAAGGCGAGTCCCATACAGCACAGCACTCATGGGAGAAAACCGCTCCAGAGCAAAGGCAAGGGGACAGAGTCCACCTGAGGAGTCCGGAAGATGTGGCAGGCACAATGCAGGCGGATGGAGAGTCCCTGGGAAGAGTGCCTCAGGCTGAAGGGACAGCCTAGGCGAGAAATAGCTGGCCAGTCACAGGGGATTTTGGTCATAAGGGAAGGCAGGAAGGTAAGAAAACCGGATTTGCCCTACCGCATTCAAGGGTGTCATTCAGGTGGCTGTTGTGAGGAGTTCTCGCCAGCCCCCACCAAAGAGAAAAGAGGACTGTGTACAAGCTCTCACCTGATGAGGCCCTCGTGACCGGCAGCTTACATTGTCAAGACAGCTGCTTGCACAGCTGGCCCAAAAGGCAAATGAGAAACGATCCATGGTGTCACCTCGAGTGCCTCCAGATGACTGAGGCACATGCTGAGAGCCCACCTCTCACACTGCAGACAAGGAAGCAGAGGAGGGGAGGGAGTTGTCCAAGACCACACCACAGGATGAGCATTGGGTGACAGGGCAGGAATCAGGCACCTGGGGAGCCAGAGCTACAAAGGACACTATCCTCAACCGTGAGGGCCTTTCAACGCGATATTGACTGAACTCTGCCCCCTTTAACTCGTATGTTGAAATCCTGACCGCGCCCCCTTCCCCAGTACTTCCAAATGTGACTGCCTTTGGAGATATGGCGTTTAACAAGGTATTAAGGTAAAATGAGGTCATATGAGTGGACCCTAATCCAGTATAACCAGGGTTCTTATAAAAAGAGGAAATTAGGACAGAGACACACAGAAGACACAGAGAAAAGGTGGCCATCTACGAGCCACCATCTATAAGAGAGGCCTCAGAATGAACCCAACCCTGCTGACACCTTGATCTTAGCCTTCTAGCCACTAGAATGGTGAGGACATAAATTCCTATTGCTTCAGCTACCCAGTCTGTGGTATTTGTCACACCAGCCACAGAAAACTAGTACACAACCCTTGAGAAACAGACGTGAACACTACTCATGAGCCCTGGAGTAACAGGGATTCTGGTGAGCTGCCTGACTGCAGGCAGCACTGTGAAATCCCCAGCCCCAGGATCACCTGGCACCGGCCTCTTATCACCATGCTCCAGCTCAGCTCCTTGGCAGCCATGGCCCCAGCAGGAGGCAGAGGGCACCCTCAAGCCAGGCAATTGGAGGAACATTTAATGAAGGGGCTGTTTACAAAGCTGTGGGCAGAGTTTAGGGAGGTCAGAGAGAAACGATGCAGCCCTTGTGCATCCTCCCCTCACGCCAGGCCTGCATGCGGAGGGAGTGCCCACTGGAACCCAGGGCCAGGACAGGGCCTGTGCAGAGGAGTCCACCTTCAGCAAGACGGTCCACCAGCACTCTACGACTCAGAGGAGAGTGAGGAATAAATGCCCAGACCTTACTCCCCTCCCACCCTTTTGGTTTCCTGCCAGAGTCCCCCCTTATCTGAAGCCAACTTGAAGACACCTTTTGAGGGCCCCTTCAATGTACTGGGACCGTGGGGGCTGAGCCTCTGGGATCAGTCACCTCCCTAACCTCCCACATACAACTTGATGAGCACACATTTCAACCTGTAACAGGACAGACAAGAAATGTGCCCCTCTTCAGAAGCACATTTATGAAGTTCCCACAGTCACTGGCTCAGAGATGAATGCTGCTGTAACAGCTGAGAGAAAACTGATAACCCTGAAAAAAGTGTCCATGGAAATCTCAAATCCCGCCCACTGTTTAAAAACAGCATCTCACATAAAAGAAGTGACGGATTCATTACTTTCATTATGCTGCATCAAGCTATCCACGTGGACAAAAACCTACGGGGCTGCTTGTACACTTTACAGCCTGACTTGATTCACTTCCATTCTTAGGAGTCAGGGGTGGCATTTGGTGGGCATCTCTTGATGCATAATCTTATGCCAGTTTCTATAAACAGGCTCAGGTGCCATCTGCGTAGGAACTCCAGGGAAAGGACATGTGAAGAAACTTTCAGACTGTGCATTGGTTCACCGTCTTTGGCTACCACACCCTGTTGCACACCCAGAGGGTGATGGCAGCTGCCCTGTAGATTATTGGGAGGGCATCTTGAGAGGCAGGGAGATGCAGTGACCTCCAAGCCCAGTCAAGGCATGGCAGACAGAAGGACTATGTAACTTGGGTGACCCAGGGTGACATTTGTCAACAGGTACAGCATGCACACTGGCTAATGAGAAAGAATGCTTGCCCCTAATGTGCCAGGGGTTACCCCTTTAATTTCAGAGGAAGGAGGTCCTGGGAGTTTGGGGCTAGTAGGCTATACTGGTGAGAGTATGGGGACGCAGAAACAGGGCTCAGAGCAGCCGCTACTTACTAAATCACTAAATAGGGAAAGATTTCATTAGTATAATAACCACCATGACCATAACTCATGTATATGGGTTGAACAGGCCCTGCTGGTATGTGGCCAACTGGTCCTGGGTGGTCTGGGCCTTTCCTGGTTTCATCACTGGAAGTCCCAGAACCTCTTTAGCCCTGCCCTGGGTGTCATTCTATCAGTTATGGTACCTGCCGGTCAGGTTACTCAGCACAGGCTGGAAGCCTTCAAAGGGGAGCTGTCTATACCAAGGGGGGAAACTTGCCTCCCTTCCCCTTGCAGAGTCAAGATTACCATGGGCTATGGGGGAATTCACCCCACACTCCCCAGTTAAAGCCCTGCTTCATTTGCTTTGAATGAAGTCCAGGTGGTTCTCATCCACGGAGGTCCTTGGCAACCAAGCTCACCTCTCCTCCGGTGCTTTCCCCTGCAAGCTCAGTTCCAGCTGCACCTCTGCAGGTTCTTTAAATCGCCACCATGGGGCCCTGCTTGAGAAACAGTCCCTTATCTCCTCCTACCCCTGCTCTCCTATGCAGATCTCCCTCCAGCTCTCTGGGATGGAAGTCACCTACTCCGAGAAGGCTTTCTCAACCCTGCAGATTAAGGCTAGTGTCCTCCCTGCCTGTTTCCTGGGCGCACTGTACCGCCCCATCCCACGCATCATTATGGCTTGTGTAACTACTTTCTCCCTCAGAACTGCAAGCTGCCTCAGGGTGCAAGTTCAAGCACCTGGCAAAGAGTGGTGTATTACACTGATTTCGCATGGCTTTCAAGAAATATTTGAGACTCAGGAATTTATAAAGAGGATGCATTGGCTCACGGTCCCACAGGCTGTACAGGAAGCATAGCACTGGCATCTGCTCAGCTTCTGGGGAAGCCTCAGGATCGTAAGCCTTCTACAATCATGGCAGAAGGTGAAGGGGAAGCGGGCACATCTTACATACCAAGAATAGGAGGAAGAGAGGGACTAGGAGAGGTGCTGTATACTTTTTTATTTTTTTATTTTTATTTTATTTTAGGTTCTGGGGTACATGTGCAGGTCATGCAGGGTTGTTGCATAGGTGCATACTATATCTGGCATTTCTCCCCATGTTATCCCTCCCCATCCCCCGCTGTCCCTCCCCTAGCCGACCCCCCACCACCAACTAGCCCCAGTGTGTGATGCTCCTCTCCCCAAGTCCACGTGTCCTCATTGTTCAATACCCACCTATAAGTGAGAACATGTGGTGTTTGGTTTTCTGTTCTTGTGTCAATTTGCTGAGAATGTTGGTTTCTAGATTCATCCAAGTCCCTACAAAGGACACGAACTCATTGTTTTTTATGGCTACATTGTATTCCATAGTGTATATGTGCCACATTTTCTTTGTCCAGTCTATCATTGATGGGCATTTTGGTTGGTCCCAAGTCTTTGCTATTGTAAACAGCGCTGCAGTAACATACGTGTACATGTATCTTTATAGTAGAATGATTTACAGTTCTTTGGGTATATACCCAGTAATGGGATTGCAGGGTCAAATGGAATTTCTATTTCCAGATCCTTGAGAAATCGCCACACTGTTTTCCACAATGGTTGAACTAATTTGCACTCCCACCAACTGTATGAGTGTTTCTATTTCTCCACACCCTCTCCAGCATCTGTTGTCTGGCCAAGACAATCCTAAGCAAAAAGAACAAAGCAGGAGGCATCACACTGCCAGACTTCAAACTATACTACAAGGCTACAGTAATCAAAACAGCATAGTGCTGGTACCAAAAACAGAGACATAGACCGATGGAACAGAACAGAGGCCTCAAAAGCAACACCACACATCCACAACCATCTGATCTTTGACAAACCTGACAAAAACAAGCAATGGGGAAACGACTCCATATTTAATAAATGGTGTTGGGAAAACTGGCTAGCAATGTGCAGAAAGCTGAAACTGGACCCCTTCCTGTCACCTTACACTAAAATTAACTCCAGATGGATTAAAGATTTAAACATAAAACCTAACACCATAAAAACACTAGAAGAAAATGTAGCAAAACCATCCAGGACATAGGCATAGGCAAGGACTTCATGACTAAAACACCAAAAGCAATAGCAACAAAAACCAAAATAGACAAATGGAATCCAATTAAAATTCAGAGCTTCTGTACAGCAAAAGAAATCATCATTAGAGTGAACTGGCAATCAGTATAATGGGAAAAAATTTTTGCGTGCTACCCATATGACAAAGGGCTAATATCCAGAATCTACAGATAACTTAAGCAAATTTACAAGAAAAAAACAACCCCATTCAAAAGTGGGCAAAGGATATGAACAGACACTTTTCAAAAGAAAACATATATGAGGCCAACAAACATATGAAAAAATGCTCATCATCACTGGTCATTAGAGAAATGCAAATTAAAACCA